>JBAJNP010000195.1:0-120607 GCA_036877545.1 Yasuhikotakia modesta | reverse complement strand
ACCCTACTGCTTCCTTCATCTCCCCGTCATCCTCCTCTGACCATGTGCGAACCAGTTCAGCCGCAGGGATGCGAGTCTGGCAAAGGAGCGCTGTGGAAATTCACCTCTTATCTTTGGAATCTCAGATCTGCAACGGAGGGTCAGGAAACCAGCTTTGTTTTCCCTACAGCACCTCCACTTCACTCATCTTACACATCAGCCCCACAACAGCTCCACTAACCCAGACGCTTAAGCATCAGAAGTTCCCTCCAGCCATCCCTGTGCACCTAAAAATTCATCCATGCTTCCATGATAAAGGATGTAGTAAAGGGTGGAATATACCGATGTGTGTCCAGGCTGAGCTCTTTTTGTGAGGGACAAACCTTTAATAGTATCTACAGAAATAAAATGAAACATGAAAACTGACAGTTTAGCTGATTTATGTTAATACTTTTTCAGCAAAATTGTTTACATTAAAAGCATGTGTTATTTTAATAACTTAGCAAAAAGTTTAGGGAATAGATAATTAACCGTGCAAGAAATAATAGACTAAAATGTATCCTTACTAATAGTGTAAAACAAGTGTGTCTGTGTGTGTTTGTATAGTAGAGAAGGAAAGGTGTGATAAATTGCATATATTTATTGCATTTAGTTTATGATTTAAACAAATTAGCGAAGTGATAGCCCTAGTGTACATCAATAATAACTTTCCCACAGGACTGGTTTTGTGTAAAAACGCATTGTGGGTTAAATACCTCAGGTTAAATAAGTAAAGGTGTTTAAACAGATGTTTCTTAACCAGGTAAAACAAACACAGTAAATTTATGACTGACAATAAAGAACATCAATACAACCACACACAGAAATAATAAAAGATAATTACAGTAATGAAACACGTCACTGGCACAACCGCAATTATCAGACAGAAGGATATCCTAGCCGTCCAAGGTCTGTGCTAGACACCACTGAAGACCAGAGACCTAAAATGAGTCTAGTGACAACAGTCTCAGGTTAGATATCCTGCACACAAAGTCTAGTTGAACTTTCTCCGAAAGGACAAGGGAAGGAATGCCTAAATGCCTTCCAGGCTGAAGAATAAGGATAAGACCGTGCTTCCCATAACTGAAATTCACAGTCCCTCATGGTGCTATCAGACCTGGGCCTCACATTCTTTCTTGCTAATCTGCTATCTCCAGCCAGAAGAACCAGATAAAAGAATCAAACCCTGAAGAGCTGAGCTTTGCAAAGCAGAGCTGGAACACAGAGGAACATATGAGATTATGATTGTTTGTTGAGGTGTTTTGGGAAGTGGGTCAAAGGACACAATCAAAATGGCTCTGTCCCAAACCACAGTGAGCTGCCTACATCAATAGCATTTTAGTCATCATTGGTCTGTGAAGATTTTATACTGCCTTATAGGATAACTAATAATAAGGTGACAAAGTATGTATCCTTTGCAGAAGACAATCCCAGCATGCACTGCAGTCAGCTCCAAAACAACAAAGCTGTGGAAAATACCATTTTATTCAGATTGCTATAATTATAAAGCAGTTGCCTGTGTAGACAGCAAGGCAGTTAACTTGGGTTTGGAACAAAGCCTATTTTACCAAGCAAATTGCACACTGACTACCTGACACCAACTTCCACCATTAATCTCTATTTTAGTGCTGCACTCCACTCAAAACTCCATCTTGAACACAGAGACACGTACACACACACGTACACAATGTGGTTATGGGGATGTTACTGACTCCAGCAACAAAGTTAATGGGCTCCATTAACGTGAAAGGAACCGTTAAGTCAAAGTCTGTGGCTCCTTGGGCCCGATTAAAGGGGAACTCTCAGGGGGCAACTGCATATGATCATGCTGTGTACTGTGCCTCAGGCATCTTCTACTTTATGTGCTGTTGGTCTCATTAAAAGCAATAGCATTTTGACACTAACAAAAATTGTGTGTTGAAACAAGACACATTGAAGGATTCACTCAGACAGAGATGATGTGCTAGACAAGTGTTCAGCCACAGATAATCAGTAACACACACAGAGGGAAGTGTGTAAACATTCTGCAGTTGGATGGTTCTTGTTGCACTGTTCTGAGCAGCTCACAAACTGATGCGAACGTAGAGACAATGTTACCTCACTCACAAACTGAAGAGTAGATCTACAAGAGGAAGTCCTACAAGACCTAGAGGAAAAGCTCCCACTGAGCTCTCATTTTCTTTTTCCATAACCAAGAGGAGAACTTGAAGCCTACTAAGCTATTTTTTTAAAGGGACAGTTTACTCAAAAACTCACATTCTTGATTCTGCAAATAAAGGCTCATAAATCTCTATAGATTGCTACAGAAAGCATGGGACAGTTTTCAAATGCTCAACCTTCAAATTTAGTTTTTTCCCCTTGTATAAAGCTAATAGATGGTTTTAAAAGACTTGCATTAAAGCATAAAATGTCATGAACGATTATTTCAAGGTACATTTGATATACATACAAGTTTTTATCTGCCCCAGTTAATATTCACTTTCATTGTGCAGAAAAGACAATCTGTACGAACATTCTGCACAACATTCTGTTTATTCCAATGATTAATGGATATGACTAAAACTGACTAACATGAGAGTGAGTGCATTAAAGCGCATGTCATTTTTGGGTGAACCGTCTCTTTAAATGGCTCCACACAAAACAGTCAGCATCAGTGGAATGTTTCGAGCAGTCGCATCCATCACTGGCTCCAGTACAAACCACAGACTCCTCAGCTGGAAAGAGCAGGACAAATAAGGCACAGAACCGTACCAACAGGAGCCACCACTGAGTGACAAAGACGGCCTGAAGAAAAATAACCCAACAGATCAGAACTAAAATGCCGTGGGATAGCTGAAGAAGATTTCAGAGAGTAAAGGACAGACCAGCTGCTGCAGCAGGAAGAAACATAGATAGAGGAAGGGAGGAAAATAAGAGAGAGGGAGAGGGATTTAGCAGCCCTGATAAAGTACAGCCACGTCAGCAGGCAACAAGGCTTCTGCCAGGTCACACTCAAGCTGCAGACTACCTACAGAGAGAGAGTAAAGGGGAGACAGAGCGGGAGGGAAGGTGCGAGTGTAAAGTAAGCAGAGCAATATAACTGTGAAAGAAGGATCAGGCTTCCAGGGAGAGGGCCAGAACGTAAAAGAAGGAGCAAGGAGAGATTAAAAACAGAAGACTGTGTGAACGTCTCACTGAGGAGAAGATGGGAGGAGAAAGAAGGGGAAAAGGTGGTGGAGCGTGTGGTTGGTAGAGTCACTGACAGGCTAGAAGTTCAATTCAGCAGGGTTAAGACACGGCCTGCCCAGATACACCTAAAATCTCCTCTGTTTGAGAGGAACATTAGCAATCAATTAAAATTCTTGGAAGAGCTAGACGTGAACTTCTAAAGCATTGAAAAAAAGTTCAGACAGACAGAGGTCATAAAGTATGTTCAGAAACTGACTAAACCTTCTCTGGAAACTTGGACAGCACTACAATGAAAGGGCATGTAGACACTAGACTGTATGTTACGTCAAAGAATGCAGTGAATCAACTGATTTCAACAGGGATGGCGCACAGCAAGAACAGTGGAAAACAAGAGGGTTTGCCAAAATAACACTGTCATGCCACTACAAGGTACTTACTGTAAAGTGTACCCTTTGCTGCAACTCACTCTGATGTAGACATGAATTGACCACTATCAAATACAGACAGGCATGTCTGTTTGTGTTTCCAAAACACTGTATTCCTTGTTTTTAAACAATTTAAATTAACTCTGTCACATGGCATTTATGTCTCAATTGGCTGAAAATGATCTACCTGCAGAACTGTGTACCTATGAGCAACAAGGTTCTTAGAGTGGAGAGGAACTCCTGAAGTTCCTGCATCAGTTGAGGAACTGCCTCTCAGATGAATAGGAATGCTAACAATTAGCTTGCTGCAGACATCCCTGTCTGTAGTGTGTAAGTGGCCTTAGACCTTCCTGCAAGAGCCTAAATTTCAGAGGAAATCACAGAGGTGACAAGCACAGGAGGAGTCTTGTTATAGACAGGACCAGATTTTCAATCCAATCCCTCTACGCCAACTACTCTGATACTAATCCAAAATGCATAGCCACTAAAAATATTGGGTCTTCCCAATTGGAGACCTTGCATTCTCCCCAGATGAAATCAAGTTTCCATTTAATGTTTTGCCTTGGATTTCCACACTAATAACTGGTCATGGCATTAGCATAATCTGCAAAGGACATTTTTGTTGAAGTTCAAATGTAACTGTGTGATGAAACTGCAAAGATCAAAGGAGATGATGGTATGCAGACCTGATCTGCTGCACAGTCCGTTTCTCCTTTCCTCTCTCCCTCAGTTCTAAAAGGGTGTGGCTGAGGAATGGGCAGCAGAGCTTTCATCTCTTGCCAGGCCTGTGAGGAACATCTGGAATAAACCTGGCAAAGCGTCTCGGGCTATGCCTCTCTGGCCATGGTCATCGGTCCCTGTCCAAATGAACCCTTTAACCCCACGCTGCTCTCCTTGCTTGAATCTGGGCCAGCAGACAGGAGGAATTCTCTTACTCCGTCTGCCCTTTATCTTTACCAGGCATCTGCTATTCTCTGTGATCTGTTGTTGAGTCCTGTTTTTTGAACATGTCATAAGTATGTCAGTGTTTATTCTGGATCTCCAAAGGAATATTTGACTTCAAATGAAAATTCTGTTATTATTACTCACCCCTATGTCACTCCAAGCCTGAATGCTGCTGGAATGGAAAATGGCACAAATGGGATGTCAGTTGCAAAGAAAAGCATTGGTTCCTGAGCGCCTAGCAAACACTGTGTTCTCCTGACACATCTAGAGAGCTGAAATAACCAGATATGAGACAGTTTCACTCAACACTCAACTTTGCCCTCATTGTACTTTTGAACTTGGCTGGAATAAATTTAGGAATTACCTCAAAAGAATGAAATGTGCTCATTTGCATGCTAAATTAACTATGGAGGTGTATGTTTTTCTCTCTCACGCTATAGAGTTGTATTGTGGGGGTTCACCAGGTACTGGTAGCCACTCAAACCTTCCAGCAAAACAAACACAGACGAAATCTCTTTTTTCCCCTCACCACATCTTATGCTGACAAACAGGGTCATTCCTCTTTTCCTGCCTGGAAAACAAACAGAAGGTCTCTAGAGCTTCAATTATATTTCTCAGCTACCGCTCTGCTTTCTGTGGGTCTTGCTTGACCTTATGTTCTTCTAATCTCTTGAATTTCACATTTTTAAGCCTTTTTAAACAGGAAAAGCTGCCTTGATTGCATCTTCTGGGGTGGTATGAACTATTGGTTAGATCCCAGTACCAGACGGGCTAGTTCCAATCCTAAAAAGGCGATCAGTATTGTGTCTTTGAGCACATCACTTACTTCCACAATTCTGCTACTAAATGAGACACAATTTGTTTTCATGATCGATCACTGCTATTGCTTTTAAGGACTTGAGTTCCTGTCTCCACAGTCCAACACCAAACGGTGAAGCCTGTGGCAAGAGTTGTCTGCCTCTATGTCTTACTGTATTGTGGGAGTACGGTAAGCCGAGAAAGTGACTCACTTCATGCCACAATAGCCATTCATGGAGCCATTCTAAAGATAGCTAATGACCTTCAGCCAATGTAGATAAAGTCTACTGGCAAAGACAGGAACACTTTTGTCTTCCTGCAGCCAGAAACCAATTAAAGAATGCAAAATGTCCTCTTTGCCAAATTTTAGTTTTTTATAGAATTCTGTGTAATATTGTAACTGTAACTCTCCTTGACAAATTCATTCGACAAATATAATTTTCATGTACTTTGAGGCGTAAATGAATTCTTTTCACAGCGCATCGTGCAGAAAATTCGAATGGGTGTTTGCTGACTGTTGTGCGTTATTGCTAAATTACTACATGTAGAAGAAGCGAATATTGTGCTCTCAGCTAAACCTCCAATTACAACCTAGAAACCATTTTCAAGAAACAATAGAACACAATTACACAAACATACAGTACAGCATAGACAAATATTAAGTTACTTGTTATGTAACTATCAATTTGAACTGAAACGGTTTCACAGTCTTATTTAAATGTGAAATCTCAATTTAACTGCATAATATAGCATAACATACAGCAAAATCAATCCATCAAGTACAGGACAATAATAAGATACTCCAAACTTTGAGGTCAATATGAACAGTAAACTTGTTTAACCATTTCTTATAGACGCTTCTGTTCTGATTTATTTCAAAAAGTTTGTGACAGAACATGAAGCTCCATTTAGATTGTCTCAGCATTTAGCTACAATTTGATATTTAACACTTTTCCCAAAACAATCAACTTCCAATAAATACTAGTCACAGTTCCTTCTTTTGACATGCAAGTAAAAAAGCTTTCAAATTACACTTCATGTTGACTGACAAGAAAACCTTCCTTAAAACACAAACATAAAAATAATTTTTAGCGTCTTATCAACAGACCCTGAAGAGTTAACGAAAACAAACAAAAATGGTCAAACAACCAAACATATTGTAAGTGCTTTCACTGAGGAAAAACCTTTAAAACTATATAAAAATACATATGAATGGTTGTATGGGAATTTATGTTGTTTACAAGGTATAAAAGGGACACAGTGGATGACACTGTGTTCCATTTTTTACCTCATAAACACTATATATACGTAACCCCCTATCTCTGTTCGACTAGTCAAAACAAAACTCTCCCTCAGCAGGGAACGTCTGGGCTGAAGATAGCGGTTATCCAAGGTCTCCTTTTCACACACTGCAGCAAAACACAAAAAATGCAAAATGGCTCAAGGAAGCACAAACCCAGGACAGGGTGAACTTAAACAGCAGGCCCACCCTCCATTTGCAAATGTGTGGGAAAGCAACACAGGGTGGCCTTGCCGCCCAGAACGGACTGTGGTAGAGGGCCGCTAAGCAGTCCCCCAGAAAAAGACAAAGGTCATCCTGTATAAACAAGACAAAGATTACAGTTCAACCTCTTCCACTCTAATTAGCAAAGATAGCAGCAGGCTGGAAGTCTAGTAAACAGAGCTCCAAGTGCAGTAATGATCTGCCACTCTGCCAGAGAGCAGCGCAGAAGCAACACCTGGCTAAACACACCACCGCTCTCAATGGCCACAATGGCAACCAGGAGGTAAAGGGTTAAGATTTTGAGTATGGTTAAGGTGTTATGTGTAGAGATGCTAAAAACAATGGCACAACATTTCTGTCGGTGTCAAATATAGAGGTGAGTGGGATCTCTATGTGGGAAGAAAAAGTGCTGTTTTTGCAAAGAACGAAGCTAACGTGGGAGGACAACAAGCAACCAATGAAAGCCAAGAATCCTTAATTATAAAATTCTTACCCATCATCCCCCTCTTTCCACTATTTCCACTAGCCTACTTAAATAACTGCAGAGTCCAAAAGTGAAAAATCAAGTGACTTAGCCACAAAGAGAGCAAACCTTTGTATTTAGTTAAACCTTTCCAACTGTGTTTTTGGCCCAAGCCTTTTTAAAAAGATTTTCTCTGTGCATCCTGTGTTGCCAGCGGTCCATGGACTAAACAGCGGTTACTTTATATAAAATCTTAAATCTAGGCTTCTGCTCTGAGGTTTGTATAATGACAAAGAAGCATCGCTGTAAAAAGCCGCTACTTCAGAGTCTGTTGCTTCAGTCGACACTTCTAATTAAACCCAGTGACCTTTTTTGTAAACATGTGCCCCTCTCCTATGCGCGGCACACCTTGTTCTCTGCTTTGTTGGTTGCTCTTCTTGCTTTTATCAACACTGTGAAGGCTTTTCACCAAGCATCGGATGTGCTTGTGTGCTTGCGTCCGACACAAAGGCGCAACCTGAAAGGTCTGACCTAAGTACTTCCTTGTGGTTTCTAACCTTTAACAGACTGTTCAAAGGAGGGGTTAGTGCTGGATACAGTCATTAATTGTAGTATTGATGCTTTTCTTATAGGAGGAACTGGTTTGACAAAAATTTGCAGCCATAGGGAAACCTGACATGAATCAGTACAATGGTTGACAGTGAATATACTGAGCAATACCACAAGGTGTAGACTAGATAAAAGCCGACAAACACACAAAAGAACTGAGATACACTGAACACGGTCAGCGTTCCAGCTGCCAGGTTCTGACGTGCAGGGGAGGGGCCAGTACTTACTACCTGTTGTTTTAATACAGTGTCAACACATATTGCTGCCAAAAGCCCAGTTTCAGACTGCCAGGCCCTTATCAAAAGTGCTGCTATACAAAACAAAACAAATATTTACCTCCACTATTGTTATCAGTGGAGATTATTTAAAAGTCTATCAATAATCGATTTTGTAGTTACTTCCCAAATTGCTATTTAACGTTGATAATGCTACCCAGTTATGTTCCCATTGTTCCAAATGTTATTCTAATGTTTTGAGAAGGCCAATAAAAATGTTCAGAACTTCAGCATAAACTTCTTAAACCAACGTTCTTCACAGAGAGCGTCTTCCCGTGGGCAGCAAACAGACGACTCGACCGCAGCCCGTGCAAACAATGCATCTTGTCCATCATTAATTAGCTACAAAGACGTTGGATGTTACAGGATAGGGATAATGAGACAAAGAGGCATTGTAATCTGCTATTGTATACTCTGCCTTTTATGTCCTCAGAAGCAAGCCAGTATGGCTGTATGCCTGACCCCATCCGTTTACACCCGCTTCAAATCCAATACAGCACCAGCCATGGTTCCGATTAGCTTTAAAAACACCCTACAGACTGGAACAGCATCGTCTTAAAATGCAAGACGCATGCTCAATGCGCCTATCAAAGACTTCCACTACGACTCCGCAACACACAGACATCAGGAAGGGAGGGGGAGGAACCTGTTGCATTTCACACAGCGAGTGAATGACATGGGAGAAGGCATGCATACCTTGAATGCATTGCAGGGAGCCGTCCTCCGCTCTGATGGTGAAGGTTTCTCCAGGGTTGACTTGCACAAGGATCACCTGCGAAACATGTGGAAGCAGACGTGAGTCAGGCATTCAGAGCACAGCAGGACCAGCAGGGCCAAAGTTTTGTCAGCAAACACAATCAAAGACACAAAAAAACAAGTTTCTGAAGTTACGTTACGCTCTGAAGATCCTTCAAGTGCATTAATCCAGAACTTTGAAAAATGAACCATGGTACATTTAATCGAGAAACACTGAGCTATAGTAACCACAACAGCCAAGAAAGATGATGTAAGCAGATGTTGAAATTTTCTTGTCAGAGCGACGACTTACACAAGCACACAAAAACCACTCAAAGCAGCCCAGCATCTAAACTCCATATTGTCTTCTGCTCTGGATGGCTTACCATCATGTTCTCCATGCACAGGTTGTTGAGAGTGCAGACGTGCCTGTAGATGTGAAAAAGTTGTCCCGCCATGGTGCACAAGCCCTGTTTGTGAGCAGCGGTGTGTGAGTGTGTGTGTGTGTGAAGCTGGGTTTCCTCAAATCTCCTCTCCTGCTGGTTAATGCCGGGTGGACCTCCCATCTCCTCGCTTCAACCCTGGTGATCTGGGCACCTACTTTCAGCTCCACACACACACAAGGACACACACTGTCTGCTGCTGCTGCTGTTGCTATGGAAACGGTGGCGTGTCAGGCTGCCTTTCCAGAGGAAAAGGGAAAAAAGCTTGTGTTCTCTCTATTCCCCCCTCTTTCCCCAAAGCATCCTCCACAGAACATAACAAATGCAGATAAACGACTTGCCCGTCACACGTTCACATAACATCAGCAGAATGCAAATGCACACTGTACACAACCTTACGCAAACATCACACCTTTGCATATCGGACCCAGGCAGGAATAAAATCAAATTGTGTGGAAAATATAATGCATATGACAGTCGTGTGTGTAATAATAATTCATTGAGGAAGCTGGGTAAACACCTGTGCCTGAGTACATGACGAATTTACATATAATGCAAGTTAACTGACAACCTTCTTATCGCCACGCTGTTAAACAGACCAACAGGGCTGTTTATCAGCACACCAGGGTGGGGGAACAAATTTGTGTTTTCAGTACTGTAAGGTAAGATATGCAACACTGTACTGATATTCTGATGCTAAAAATTCATATTTTTTATAGTTTTCGAAATCCTAAATATATCAAAGTTCAGAATTATTGCATTACGACTCAAATATTATTCCCACTATCACAACATTTGCTGTTTCACTAGCTTAACCTCAAGACTTGACCATCATGTTGCTGGTAAACGGCATGGCTACGGCGATCTATCAGTCAAACTACCACCAAAATAACACTAGCCATAAAACTGCCTGAACAGTGTTTTTAACAAAGTTGAGCTGTCTTGTCTACACAATTCAGACAGAAGTAGACGTAACCTTGGCAGAACTCACAGCACTTAACTCTCACTATCTGCAGCTGATGCCCTTACCCTTATCTTCCAAGGGTCTGATTCACTTTCCTCTCTGACCGGAGGAAACATGGCCAGCCGCGGTATCTGCAGCACCTGAGCCGAGATCAGAACACACTGATCTGCTCTGATAGCGCAGATCTACAGAGAGATGTGTGTGAAAAAGGTGAAGCATGCCTGAGGTCTCGGAACACTCCTCAAATCTCTAATGCAGGAACGCTAGACGTTCTTCATCGTTTCAGTTTAACCCTGCTGAACAAAGAGGCATAACTGGACTAAAATGTTATTTACTTTGCCAACTGGAAAGTGTAATTAACTCCAAACCAGCCAATAGACTGGACTAGACTGGCTAAGCTTGTCTAAAATGCTAAATTCTTTCTGATTCTCTAGCAGTAGATGAACTTGTGACACTTCCCCTCAGTACACCATGACTTCACATAAAACAATCTTTAAACTTTAAAGAAGTATGAGAAGTGCACAATTTCAGTATGACTAGCAAACATAACCACAAAAATTATCATTGATTTCCAGAAACTACAATAAACGCCAAGTCACAGAAACTAATGACAATGGTATTTATTTCTTGCCAGGCAATATTTGAGTGTTACACCACACTTTGTAACATACATTAACTGTATGTTAAATCCTACGATCAGCTCACAGCTACAGGTCACTACATGGTCTGCAGAGGAAATAACTACACACTGAAGACCTAAAATGTAATATCACAGTTCTCTGATAACAAAAACGCTATGGCCCGACATTATAAATATCTGGCAAGCAAGACAAGAAGTTTTCACCTGTTGCGATCCATCTCCATTAATATTAATCATGTGCGGCATCATGGCCACCTCCCCGTTCAATAGTGGCGGCGGCAGGTCCAGTGGAATCTGGTCGGTCATCATCATTGTGACGTACATTCATGGAGAACTTTCCTGGACTACCTTTCTGTGAGGAGACAGAAGAAAAGACCGTCATCAAAGGAAAAAACAAACAATTTTGACAGAACTTGTGGACACACCCTCTTCTGGTACCCTACGCTTAACGCTGGTAGGGAATTAAATGGTACGTTTATTCAAGCTGGTTTCACAACACTCGGTTTGTGACATGCTTAAGTTCAGCCACTCGCATGAATGGACAGAGATGCAGGCGTTCCGGAGGTGACTCAGTGTCACTGTGAACCAGGAGGCCTTCAGAAATGAGAAGAGCATGTAACCGACATGAACGAGAGTTGCCACCCCCCTGGAGTTTGAGTTTTGAGACATGAAGCGTGAACTTCACTGTGGCAAGTGATTTCATCACTAAAGATGACCTCAGCTTTGATAAAACGCTTTTCACACAATGATTCAGCCTTTGGTGCTGTGACAACTGATGGCGAGGGAAGAGTTTGGGGGAATAAAAACTTACTGAATCATCAAAGAAGGGTGGGGTAAAGGATGTGCAACTTTTTTCCAAATACAAGCCACACGTTGGCAACACTAACACATGTAAACAGTTTTAATGCTGTAAATGATGCCCTGAGTACAAAGAGAGGCACACAACACAACCAGCGGGGCATCGTCAGAGGAACCAGAAAAGGTTTGTTGTAAACATTTGTAACTACATCAGAACTCAAAAACTCACTAAAGGGCACGCCATTACCAACGGACATACCAAACACAACCAAGTTTACCCCCAAGCCTGAGATGACTCAATCCCTTCTAATGCAAGACATTTTTACTCAAATGTTTGAGCACATTTTTACTTCAAATAGTTACTTAGTTACTTGAAACGATAATAACGACAATATTTATTAAAGCATTTGTGTCAATTTATTTACAGGGTTAATTTTGTGTGACCCACAAAACAGGTATAGAGGCATAAATATACCACTTATGTCTGACTGCTGTTTACGTCAAACTAGGTGCAAAACCACCTTAAAAAAGATTATTATTGTCTGTGAATACCAGCAGGACAGTCCGATTCTATCCCTGAGTTA
Organism: Yasuhikotakia modesta; assembly: GCA_036877545.1. NCBI lineage: Eukaryota > Metazoa > Chordata > Actinopteri > Cypriniformes > Botiidae > Yasuhikotakia > Yasuhikotakia modesta. Next base: position 108,238 of record JBAJNP010000195.1, on the reverse strand, counting down.
TAATGTTCTCCATCTTTTTGTCTCCCTCTTCTTCCCTTGCTCTGTTTGACTTTCCATACATCCGTCTGTCATCACCTTCTACCCGTTTCTCAAACACTCTGTTTATTCAGTGCATCGGGTGAGACTGACATGGCAAAACAAAGATAAACAGATTACACAGATGGTGACCTTCTCTAGACGCAGTCACCAGGCCATCAGCAGGAGCAAAGGTGGAGATGGAGACGTGTCTAATTGCAGTGAGGAGAGCAGAGTTTGATTCAAATCTGGAAAAGCAGGAGGCTTGATCTGGAATAATGGACCATCTCTGCATCTGGTATCTCAGCAGGGTTGGGACCACCAGCACCACACAAAGCAGGAGTCCCAGCTGGACCTTCACAACAACACTGCTGTAACTACAACATGTGTTGTGTGATTTTAACATAAATGACCTTTGAAACAGAGTTTCTGAAAACCGTATTAGTATTCAACACAGTATTAGCTGGAAAAAAATTATGAAAACAGACATTTATGGAGTATAAAACATACACAAAATAAATAAATGTTTAACTACTAAAATTAATTATTTTAAGTTTAAAATAATATACAAAATAACTCATATCTTAATATCTCAAAGGCTAGCATGACAAAGTTGGAGGCATCAGTTTGGAACAGATACATATAAAAGTCAGCGTTTCTAAAAGAGTAAAAGTGAATTACATGATGACACGCTCAATAGTGAAAGGAAAAGAGGAAAAAAAGAGAGACATGCCAACAGGCGGCCACACACAGCGACAAAACCCTACAGCTAACCAGAAATAATTAATGACCTTTCACAGCCGCCAAGCCACAGTGCCAGACAGCTGAAGAAAAGGATTCTGGGAGGAAAAGGCAGGACAGAGATAGCAAAACCAGAGAGAAAGAGTTTAAATGACTAAATAAACGCCAACAGAGTTAATCCAGTCAGTTGTCGGCTGTGAAGAACACTCCCAATGCAGTCTTGTTTACAGGGGTTAAAGTGCTGGGCGGTTAGGCTGAGATTAGCATAGCTGAGGAGAACGTGCTGTGCTGCTTTGATGCCTGAATCCTTCCTGCTTCAGCAGCTAATGGGGCCTATGCTAAGCCTCGGCCTCTCACCCACCAAAAGCTATAATTAGGATTTCCATTGAAACTGAAGCCTGCATTTATTTTGGGATTTGTACAACTTACAATGGAAAGTTGGGGAATGGGATGTGATCGTTATTATATGTATGGCTGTTTACAGAAAGCCGGCCTTTCATACTCATTTTTGGTTGTAATTTTCAGCACGATTTTCCTTCCACAAAGAATCCTCAAGGCTTCAACTTGTCTGCTAATAAGGTGTCGATACCAAAGGACGACAAAAAAAGCTAAATTGAAAAATTCTTTCAAGGATATGCTGCAACAATCGGGCGCTTGTTCGCTAAGAGAAGTGGTGGAATGAGAGGAGGGCTTGTGTGAAGGGGCCGGCTAGCTGCTGAAAGCAAAAAATAAGTACCTCTAAAATCTAACAGAGGATGTAAAAGACCATAATTCACAGAGGTGTCACCCCATCTGCTGCCGTGGCCAAATACGGACAGAGCCCTGAGTCCACAAAACCTTTCCATTCAGCATCACAGCATCTTAACCACAGCTGTGCTTTACATTCCTGTATGTCAACATTACAGAACCAATAACTGATGCAGGTATAACCAATGCTGCTACGCATATCTGCAAGAAACACACAAAATGATTTATTTAGTTATTTAGTTGCATTTGTTATTTTATACAATAATCTCAGAACACATCAAAAAGGAAAAAAATGTACATTTTGAAGTTTACACTTGTGTTAATCAGCCAATGAGGTGCCAGTGCTGATAATGCGCTAAAATGGCTAAATACACAAACACTATATGAAGATATCACTTTACCTTTAATAGATATGTCAGTATACAGGCCCTGCAACACAACAACGGACACAATAGAACAAAAGACTCACAGAAGGTCTGTATGGGTAAATGAGACTTTAGCCTTTTTGGCTACACACTGGTCATTACCTCATTTTCCCAGTAATTTCCCTTCTCAATTTGAGAAACAGAAAGCACCTCTGTTTGAGGCCCTCGCTTTCCTGCACAGCCTGACACACACATACCTGCGTGTCAGGACACACACATGCAAACCCACGTGGCTCATGGGCAGACAGCTTATGCAAAGGTTCACCTCGAACCCTATGCAAAGCAAACTGTTATTTTAAGACACTGATGGGCCCCATTATTCTTTCACTCCTCTTCTTGTTTTCTATAAAGCGTGCTTTTTAAAACTGACCTCAGAACAGCTGGCACTGGTCAAAACCAGAGTACCAGCAAACCTCATTAAACTTACAGATTGTTATGATTGAATCTATGAAAACGTGTTTGATTTGCTTACATTGGGCTTTTACAATACCATAGTCTCCAGTTCCATCTCCAACTGTCACTCCAATTAAAATGAGATGAAATCAGGAGGACTATATCCATAAGTGAGGTGAGGAGATCCTGATATGAGATCTGAAGGCTCGTAGGACAGGGGGAAACAGGATAACCTTAACCCCCTTGACCTTTTTAGGGGATCAGTATTAGTAAAGATAATAGGAGAAAGAGACAGACCAAATATGATTGGTGGACACCATAACAGTCAATGGGGCAGCCGTAGGACAGGAAGTCTCACCTTTCAGTTTAAAGAGTCTTTTTGAATAACCGCCATTCACAAGGTTCTGCACTAGCCCCGCCCCAGTATTAATCATTATGTATTATAATAAACACCTGGTTTATGTCCCTGGTGCTTTCTGCTAACAATAAACGAAATATCTACGGTTTAAATTTCGAACACAGGAAGTTTATGACACACATTAGCTAGACGAACACCGAAAACTACATACATAAAAGCTAAAACTAAAAGTATGATTCCATAGTCAGTTTTCATTCTTGACTTGACATATGTCAATTTTGGAGTCATGTTCAAGTAACAAAAGCAACTGTATGTCTTTGGCCTAGACAACTGCTTGGGGCATTGCCAAAGTGGCTGCAAAGTGAACCTGCTAGCTTTATAGAAACTTTCACATTAGTGTGTGTGACTGAGGGAAGGTTTGTGCTTTCAGGGAAGAGAGAGATCTTTCAGGTTCGGGCAGCTTGCAATGTTGGTGGCCAGCAACTCTCTCATACCACCAGCATCAAAGCCCACAAACTGCATAATAAATGTTATTTCCTGTGTGGAACGGTTGACTTCTTTCTCCTCACAAGCTAAGCAAGGTGTGTGTAACAGCTTAGCGCTGTTGCTAAGGCTTTGGTTGAGTGTTATGTTGTGTTTTGTCGAGTCTACCTACAATATGTTTTTACTTTCCACCTGCTTAAGTCTCCCTGAAGAGCAGAAACTAAATTCCAGACCTTATGGTCAGGCCCAGTGCAGGTCTGTATAAACACAAAGGAAAGGCGTTTCTGAATGAAGAAGCAGAGAACTTCTGAATGGCAGTGCTTGGACCAACCAGAGATAAATATCATTTTCTCCCATTCGGAACAAAACACAATGAGCCACTTCCTGTTCAAGTTAAGAGGTTCCACAGAACCTATACTTTAACACAATAAGGTAAGTACAGTAATGGTCTGCTCGGGACTTGGTGTGGTGGGTGATTTGCCACGGCCATTCAGTCAAAAGCAAAAAAATGCGGTCTTGCACACCCCGACTTTCCTGTTTCCTGTCAGCCTGGCGGAAAGGACCAGCTGTGGGTCACGATTGCACAACCATGCTAACACAACTCATCTGGTGACTAATAAAGTTTAAAACACACATGATAGGTTCCTATGCTTTGTGGGGACTTTTTAAAGACATAACAACTTTTATACTGTACAAACTAGCATTTTCACATTTTCCAAAAAGCATAATTTTGTATGTTTAATAATCAGTTTCCCTCTGACTGGATCGCTGGCTGGTCCCCACAATGACCAATGTAACCTTTATCATGCTTTTAGCAAACGATCTCCACAATGAAAGATAAACAAGAACATTCACACACGCACATGCACACACTCTTGCACATTTAATTCCTGCACCATGCTTTTTTGCCAAGACGACACATGCAAAAGTTATCCTGGGAAAACAACAACTCACACCCTCATCACATGACACAAGATGTGGGCTAGCCACATCCACAGCATTCCTCTCCCACAGAATGATATACAGACATTGATACACATATGGAAGCTTCCAGATTCCATTCATGACATGGAATGTTCAGGAACTATCTGGTGGAACGTCACAGTTAACGGAAATCGTCATGATCTGCGGCAGTCAGGGTTTTACGCGACACTGGCGCCTGGATGCACGTAGAAGGACAAAATGTCTTTCTGCGGTTTTGTGAGCATGTAAGAGGACAACAGATTTGTGGGCTGAAAGGCTGAGCAAATATGGCAGCTCCCACTTTTATTTATGCATAAATATCACACAGACTAATTAAATCCTGGGCAGTCTGGGCAGCGAGGCGTGCAGTACAGCCAGTCTGCGTTCTCTTTTATTCACTCTGTCTGTCTGTCTCTCCCTCGCTTGTCCAGTTCATCCTGTCACATTCCAACCAGTTTCCGTAGTCTAGATGGGCACAAAAAAAGAACAAACGAAAATAAACAAACGCTGCGGGAACAGTCTGACGAACACCGTACCACAAACTGTTCCCTCCTAGCCTAGCACAAAGCTGAGCGGCTGACCCTTTGGAAACTCAGGGTCTTTTCGGGCTAATTCCCAGCTTGTGGAATGCAAACAATAGGGCAGGGGTGCAACAAGACTGTCAGTTCTGTGAACCATCTGTAACCTCACCAAAGCACAGCACTGTGCGTTTTTATTACACTAAAGGGATGGGGGTGTTGAATACCGTCTGCACCAAAAACGTTTTCAGAACAACAACTCTGTCTGGCTAGACAGATGCAAAACAAATGTTTATTTCTTGCAGTGTTATCAACAGGTTTCTAAACTTGAAACATCAATGCAGCAACACACATTGCTTTAAACTTCTATTTAACGTTTAACTCATTTAAATATTCCTGTCTGTGGAATTTAACAAATGTTGTGTCAGGACATAACTTAGCTTTATTTTTTTATGACTGCTGGTTGCTGCATCAAATCCTGCTTACGATGGCATAAAGACACAAACCAAGAGACTTTGCACCTAAAATGTTCTTTAGAAAACTGAATACCTGTGGATAAGAAGTAAAGGACACAGAGGCTCCTCATACATCTCAGGTCTTTTCTATCACCACAAACCAGCTGACAGATTCACCCAAAATTGCAGCTATTGACAGACACACAGACACTTTGAAGTAGGAAGATGATTTTTAAAGTCCTGCCTACCCAGCTGTGTAAAAGTACATAGCACAGTAGCACAGGGACTCCACAGGGGTCGAGACTGTCTTTGGCTTTACATTTATGCTTAAAAAACATCACCTGCAGATATTGTCTGGTGCCTCTGTGAATGTTGGAGGGTTGAAGGTGAGCTGGAGGAAGAACACAGAGGCTGGTTAACAACATTTGGAAAAAGCTTTAAAGTGAACTAGCAGCAAAAAAGGTTGGTGGTAGATTTTCAGTGTTTGTCTAGCAGCCAGCTTAGATTTGCACTGCCAGACATTTATCTATACATTTTAATGGCCTCTGTCCTGAAATAAAGTAATAGAAAACACATTTACTATCCACTAAGTGGCATCACCTGAAGATGCTACAAATATTTGCAAAATTTAGTGACTAATATTTTCTTTAAAACTCAAGTCTTAGTCATGTTGCAGACTGGTAACCTGTAACAACACTACTTCCTAGTCAACTGATAGTTGCCTAAGCTAACTCCTAGAAATTACATAACAGCTAATCAGTTTTGAGAAAGCTACTGCCAGTTGAGTCTGCAAAAAAAATCAGTCAGTGGAAATATCATGCAGCACTCGAAACACATTAAAATCATGTAAAGACAGACAAGACAGTCAAGACACTCAAAACTAAGTATTCAAACAGACAAACCAAAATACCAAGACATGTACAAGAAGGACCAAAGCCAATTTATTGAGAACACGCAGATCATTCAACGTCAAGAGAGTCCCATTTTGTGGTGTGTTGGGTTTTAGGCATCAGAGGAATGTTAACAGCCTGAAAAAGCTTATCAAAAGGGGAGTTCTGTCATCGGGCCTGACCAAAAGTCTCTGGGGAAAAATAGAGAAAATAATGAACAATGTCTGTCATCATGTCATGCTCAGGATGCTTGTTAAAGACCATGTCCAGCAGAAAGGATGATTCAACCACGGTGCAACAGAAAGGGCTACAGATGGTCAACTGCATACACAGGCAGGCATACACCTCTGCCACAAGCGCAAAATGTGCTACGCAACGATGGTAAACTTTTTGCGCCATTAGTTATAGTCACTCATTTTATTTATAGCAAATAAGCTGTTTATCAAACTTCAGCTTGTACCAGGACTTACCCAACTCACAATTTTAGGATATTCCTCAAACTTTTCATAAATCATAACATGCAGAACAGGAATGCGAGAGGGCTGTAAGTTTGGAAAGATGTTTTGTTCTTTCAGTCCTGAGGTAAGCAAAACAGCAATGGCTTCCTTTTTTAGACCTGTGGCTCTATTCTACTGTTAATCTGACAGTAAGGCAATCCCTTACAGAAAATCAAGCACTCAAGATACTCACAGAATTTAAGAACTAGCAGAAATTGCAGAACTTTGTGTTTTGAACTTGTGCAATAAACCATGGAAAAAGGAGGGGGGAAAAGAATAATGTAGACAGACAGAAACAAGTGAGGGAAAAAATTAAAATGAGACAGAGGGAGACATGAGCTCTACCTGTAGGTATTCACCCAGCTGGCTGCAGATAGGAAAGTTTTGCCAGCGCTGTCTAAATCTGCTTATTAGTTTTGTTTAATCACAGACTGCACAGAACAACCAGGACCACAGCTTCAGAGAATGGCAATTATGCTTAAAGACACACACACACACACACAAGTAATTAATAAGATGCAAAGTAGCTGTCTGGCTACTGCAGTCAGACGTCAGCACAGATAGACAGGAAATAGAAGGTAGAAGACTGATGTTGCCAAAAGATCTGCTAGTCAAATCTGTGTATCTACAAAACATACAATACATGGAATTATAAACATTTGGATTATAGGTAAATAGTACTGTAGTTGACTATGGTACTTATATATTGCAATACAATACTGATATAATAATAAAAATAGAAAAATCCATTTTGAAGTATTAGCATGTGTATTAGCTTTCATTAGCAGTCATCATCTGTCTAAGTACGCTAGTGTACTTAAAGTTAGCAAATTATCTTTTAGCAGATTTATAATTTAAATGTACAATCTCTGTCTCAGGAAAATGATCTATGAAGATGACACTGCACTACAGATTTCTGTCCAATCAAATGCTCTAGAATGATAAACTACAAAGACGCAAACCATTGCTTTCAGTACAAGCCCAACAGACCAAACACAAAACAGCGAAAACTTAAGATGTTTGTCAAATATGATGCAAGTCAAAAGCAACTGCATAAATGTAAACATCTGCAACAAAAATACAGACCACATGAATTCAGAATTTAAAGTCAAACCCAAACACAACACCATTTGATGCTCACTCGCAGGTAATGACATCACAGAGTTTACTGTTATTGTGGCGTTGATGTGTGAAATGTTATGTTACTGGTTAAAAGACAGAACACCATTGCTTGTATGAATGGCACATTTGTGTATTTACTGGTAAAGTCATTCTGGCAATTTGCTGGTAAATGACTGGGATTACTGTGTCAAAGGAGCTAGTGACAACAGTGAATGTTTAAATGCAAACAAAAGTTTTTTAAAAGCAGAAATAGGCATGAAAAATAAATATATTTTCATACAGGCATTAAAAAAGCACGAGTATAGTGTTCTCATTGGGGAACTTGGGTTGAAATCTGCATAACGAAAGAGACAGGGCTATAATTTGACCTGGCTGGAATTAATGGAAGATGTACTAAGCGGCTGAGCATCTAGCTGGGCTGTGTTTAGGTGTTTTGGGTCTTGGGCATTATGCCTTTGTTCGGTTGTGGTTCCAAGCAGCATTTTATATGTCTCCATCCATTTTGCAACATACACTTTCAAATAAAAAAACAGGGAGAGAGAGCGAGAGAGAGAGAGAGAGAGAGCGAGAGAGAGAGAGAGTTGTTTTTGGAAGGAGGATTAGACTGAGAGATGAACTGATGCCTAATCTGTTGAAAAATATTGAGTTTTCCATTTTTGAGCTCAGAGTCACAGAGTCGCTTCTCGGCTGGACAACAAGAAGTCATTCAATCACAGTATAAACAAGAACGATGAGATGTTTGCTAACAAATCAGACGTGTAATTTTTGTGCAAGACGCTTTGGTGACAGCACACACAAATACATAACACATTTTAAAATATTATACAACTATTATATTATGCCATATTATTCAATAACTTACAATAAAAAAAAAATCACTCACTGGTTTGAGAAACCTAGCAGCTAGGTATTGCTGTGTAGTCAATGGACATAAATGTGAAATTCATCTTTAAAGCATTCATAGAGTTTCTGAGTGTTTGTTTATGCATGCTTTTTATTGTGAATCCCAAGAACCAGGAACATCCTGGCAATACCCTCCACAGCACATACACCTCAGGCACAATGGTTGATAACTAACGTTTTTACAGAGCTCGGTAGCAACACCATGGAAACAGCAGTCTCTCATAGCAACAGCATCTCAAACTATCTGCTTACCTTTTTCCAGGTCATGCTGAAGTTTAATTTAACCCTTCTATCAGAATATACAGCCACGTACGTGGTTACGTTTGCACCTGCACATCACTGATAAGTTTTAAAGGGTGGTATTGTGAAACGGTTTATTTACCTACAGAGATTTCATTCCGCATACAGGAATGCTCTCAAGTGTCTTCATAAAATGAGAGCTGGACCCTGGGGAAAACTCTTTAGAGACTTTAAAATTGAGGGTATTGAATGACTACACTGATGGGAAAAGCTGACATCTAAAATAACTAAATGAAATATAATACTGTTTTTTCTTTAACTTAATGACTTTTTCCTTTTGTCCAAGAAAGAGACATGACAATAGCATGAATTCATTGAGGATACAGCAGGAATGGAATCAGGACACATTGCAGACCAGCTTCAAACCTGTGTCTTCCACATGAGCGCCACGGCCCAACGTATGTAGCACATGAGTTAGACTCTGCAGTACAGCTCTACCACAATAAAATGCTTAATACTGAGTCACAAGCCCAACAACATTTCAACTACCCAACAAGCCACAACATCCTAAAATGATCAACAGCTAACTGATAAAGGCACCTGTGGAGACAAACACAACCTTCCCTTAGCTGAACCTTAGCCCGTCCACATCTCTTCTGGCAGACAGAAGGGCACTCCAATATGGTGGGAAACTGGCTCTCACACGTCTCCCATTAAACTCCCCGTTTCCAACAATAGGTATTGAAAGGAGGGGAGTCGAAAGCCTGGCCCCAGAGTGGAGCACCTTTGTGCAGGCAGCTCTGGGTGAGGTGGAGGCAAGGGTGTGTGTGGAGCTTGGCTGAGGGGGTGTTGGGGGTTGGGAGGAATGCGGGAGACTTCTGTTGGCTTGTACACAGAGACTCAGTTGAGCAGCAACAGAGATGTGTAACAGGGTCTCTCTGGAGCCGAGCTGAACCAAATGAGTGCACCCATTCAGATCAAGCCAAAGAGTTCAGCAGGTTCAGATGTTGTGGGCGGGCACGTGCATACCTGCATAATGCTCCACAAGGTGTGTGTTCGGTGTGACCGACTGCCCATCTGAACAACACAGCACAGATTCTGGCCATTTCCCCCACGCAGCAGAACGTTTTGAATCAAGTAAAGGTGAAAGAGAGAGTGATGGTGAGGGGAGGATTATCTGAGGGTTTATTTCAGGGCGGCCCACACCGAGCGGAGTGGAGTCTACCCGCTCCCTGTAATTGAAGTAATAACATGTTGTTTATGCAGAGTTGCACTGGCAGCGCAAGATTCCTCTCCGCTGAAGGTTCTCGAGATCACAGGGAGAATAGACCTCCCCCCACAGCCGAGGCACGTCTCGACTGGTCTCCCTACTGAGAAAAGCTGCAGCCTGAGGACAAGCCTTTGCTAGAAATGGGAGGTATGGGGGTAGGTGAGAGACAAGGAAGATGCATATTCAGGGCAGGGAGCGGGTCTGAGGACATTCACGGCCTACATTCATCCTGATCCTGTTTTTGATTGGTTGACTAGAATGAAAGTTTCACACCTGATGGTGAAAGAACTGATGACTTTTTAAAGTTGAGAGCCCCTCAATACAATGAGGGGAATCTCAGACTGCTGAATCTTATCTCACTAGCTCTCGAGCACTCTGTAAACATTTTAATATCCATGCACTAAAGCTAAACAAACATAAGTATTGACAGAACACAACTTTAATGGATAAGAGACCCATCAATAACTACCAGAGACCTCATCCTACGTTGTTTTAATAGAGCTAGTGGCACAGAGGCCACTTCAGATTAATAGGACTGAAACACACTTGACTTGTAAACCTAAAGTGAGGAAGCCTGTTTCTCAGACTTAGCTTGTTCCACCAGGGAGTCGCCAGGAACAAAGGCTGCCCTGTGCATGGAGCAAGCCTGAGACACAAGTGGGTTTATTAGGCTGATTGAACACAAGGGCACCTCAAGAGCCCTTATTAAGAATAGAGAGCATAGAAACAACATGCAAACAAATATTGTTCAGCATTAAGGAACTGATTGCAACAACACATTATTTCAGAGTTTACCTCATGCAACTTTGGGGTCATCATCATGCAAATCACACTGAGAAGAGACACTGAGAACAACACACCACAGCGGATGTCCCTCACCTGGCTTCCAGCAAATACCTGTCAGTCAGAAAAATATCCAGAGTTCTTGGGTTCTGACGTGTCCAGACCTGGCCCTGACAAATGGCAGCCCCGGCATTTTTCCTTTACATTTTTACTTCAGTTACTTCAAATTTTACTTCACCACCTTCCAAGAACATCCCAGTGAACCACAATTTCTCTCTGTACTCTTCTCTCTTATACCAGGGAAATAAAACAGGGAATATCAGACCTTGTCAGTTTTTGAAGCCTAATGGAAAACTGATGTCAAAAACATTCCAATTAACCATGCATAACCAGGAGAAATATGTATCCCACCTCATAAAAGCAATGTCCCACAAAATTTTTAAAGACATGTTTTGGAAAATAATGTGCTCTCCTCCAAACTGCAACATCAGCTGACACCAAAAAGCTGTGGTCTGTTCTGAGTAGGTGGATCTACAGTTCCAGTTTAAACTCCCCTAACTTGACGTCTTTAAAGTGGGCTAAAAACATGGTTGCTGGGGTTTGCTTATGAGGACAATAATCATCTCTGCAAGACCCAACCTCAAGCATAAGTGTCACACAAAATCTTTCCAACTGCATCTTCAGGCCCTGCTGCAAAACAGAGAAGAAAAATACAATGAGACAAACAAACACAAACTTATAAAGTGCATTCAAATGGAAAGAAAATAAATTGTTGCTGGTAATCTAATCAAGCAGCTACACTAATGTTTGGTGGCAGGTATTGCTACTTTGTTCTGTTACCCAAATGTTGAACAAAATCAAACATGCAAGAATCACTGTCCTCACTCCAAGTTGTTGTGTTATGTTATTGCTTACTTCAATATAACTCAACTGCTCAACTGTGTGGCACCGTCAATGTTAATTAATGCTCCTGTCATCTTTCATTGGAAATAAATTTGGGTTACTTTGCCACTTCAAATTACTGTCAGTGTGAACGCCTCTTAGGTTGTGAACAAGAGGAGAGGTTGAAATTGGCATGGCAGAGCGAATGAGAACATTCGGCAGCTGTTTTAAAAGCCATTACAGGAGCGAGACAGTGCCAGTCTATTATTTACACCCTGTCAGCGGGGCACACAATGCTTCCATGCAGAATCACCCAGTCACATCCAATGGGCGAGGGGGTGTCTGAGATCATTGGTTGAACCTCAGCTTGTGGGAAAACAACCAAGTTGGCTTGATCTGAATCATGCATCATTTCCCATGTGGGGATTCGGTGCGTCTGGACCGGGCGGCATTGTTGCGAAGATCTCTCCAGAGGAGAGCTCGCTTCCATCACAGTGGTCTTTGAGCTTGTATCAAGTCTGGGCATTGAGTCTGCCTCAAATTAGAGGAACCATCAAACTACATATGATCCTTCTGGGCATTCAACATGCAGTAATTCCACCAGAGCCACACATACAAAACACCCAAGCACAGAGATTTACTGCCATTTTCTTTGGGAGGGCCAGCTGTTTGAAAACATCAGCAGAGAAGGTTCCACTTCATATTTCTTCAGGTAAACAAGTGGAGCAGATGCTGCCAGCACAATTCCAGAACGCAGACCTCAGCCCTCGCCTCACACCCCATCTGACAGAACGTTCTGCCCCAGCACCTTGTTCTCATTACGGCTGACTTCAATGACAGACATGGTTCTGGACTGGATCAGAACCAGCTTAGAGGTCTGCAGATGTTAAGAGCACACATGAACTGCTAGCACACCTCATACATGCAACACCTTGCTCTGATTTAACATACAGATTTTACATTGTTTGACCATCTATTTTTTCAGCTGCATGACAACAAAGACACGTAGCACTTTTCACACAGCTTCTTGCTGTGCTGTGTATTTGGTATTGGTTCATGTGTGCAGAACCAATGCAGAACTGCAGACAGAAACACATGGATAAAAACATGGAGTGTTTTCTGTGAAGGCTAACAGCTGCAAGGCCTGTGAAAAGAGAAAAGCTGTGTGGGTCCAGGCCAAGCAGATAGGAAGCCGTAACTTATAGCAGGTTATATCAATGAAAGTAGGTCAATTCCCATCTGGCTGAGTAATGCAACAACCGTATATCATTTATGATAGATTAGAAATGAAAGAGACAAGTGACTCCTGCTTACAAGTTATTGGCTTCTATATTAGACAGACTGGGAGGTGTACACACCATATCTGCTGACAGGTTTATACAAACACTACCAACCGCCGCTCCAGGGCTTCCTGACATGTTCCTGACAGGCCCACCAGGTTAATCATATAGTTCTTGAGTTCCCTTTGAACTCAGTGCGACACAGAACCATTGTCAGGGGCAGGTGCCCTTGACCTAATCCACTTTCCTGCTGTCTGACAAAACCAATACCAGACCAATAACATAATTTGATTATAACAATGTTTTAATTTCATTCTCCGACGACATTGTTTCTTATATATGCTAGTTTCTTATGTGTTAGTATTTAGAGCAGAAAACACAAAATTCTCACCATATTAAAATACTTTACTTGACTACACTATAACTAAATATCTAAACACAACACTGTTTTTTGAGCTGCAAATTTTGAGCGAGTGTTTCTCTTACACCCTGCTTTCAAACCCTAACCTACCAACTCTACAGTGGTTACAGTTTAAGGTCGCCTTGTGTGTTTGGAAACTAGGAGGTAAAAATCCCGATGAAAGCCGTTCCCAGTAGATCATCATAACAATCAACATGTATAGAAACACACAGTGGCTTTTATGGGGGGCATAGACGAAAGCAACACTGGTCTCTCTGTTTGAGACAGTTGAGGAGCAGACTGAGTCAACACTACGTCATAGAGGAGTTTCCCCACCCCCGAAATCTCACTTTTGCCTCCAAACGGTCCTTTGTTTTTGGAGAATTTCCGAGAACCGAGACTACAGAAGAAAACTTGAGAAGAGAACCTGCTGACTGCAGGCACAGAAAAATAGTAGAACCTTAGAGATACACATTTGGAGATAACATTTCAGTTCTCATCCTCTGCATTTTAATGCAAAGGATGCAAACAACATTATGTACACCAGAGAACATTTTAAAAGACATTATTTTATACTTGTTATCTAGATATCTAGATCCCTAGTTTTTAGGTCTTGGAAACTCTAGGGCTAAACTCTCTTACTTCTAGCTAAAATAAGTTACAAGCTACATGACCACATTTCAGCTCTCTCAATTGAGTAACCTCTATTAGAAATCAATCATTATTGAGTTTTAGAATAGTAGGTGCCTAATTTGAGCCTAAACTCAAGAGAGTCCACACATTTGAGCCACACCATGGAGCTCAGCCCAACTAACCCACATCATGGTTTAAAGTTTGTGTGTCAGACAACTTGCCTTTATGGAAAGGNNNNGGGGGGGGGGGGATCTCTACTGGAAAACTCTGACCTACAGCCATTATATGAAAATGAAGCAATGGTCGCCCCTGAACAATGCCATTCTTTCACATAGAAATCAGACAGGCCTTGGGAATAGCAGGCTAACTATGCTTTGAAATAACTTTGGCATGGTCCAGGCCATTCTTCACGTTCTTTCTCGCTTTATCTGCCAACCATGCAGCCCCATTATCTCCAATGGTTACTGTAGACTATTCCTTACAGACTAAACTAAACTGCTAGCTGAAACCACAGGGGTGATAAGTAGCTGCAGTCTCTAATGGGAGAACACTACAGCACACTCTATTATTCAATGCACTTATAAAGCATTTCTCAGGTATCCTTAACTGACAGAGTAGGAGGCATGCAAGGCAGTGTGGAATACTGTAAATACTGTATTTTGCATTGCATAAATTTAATTAACTGAACTTGAATTAAATGAATTTTTTTACAAAAATGTATTACCACACTTCTGGTTGGTCTATAACATAAAACAGCCACCTATTGACAACAAATTGAAACTGGGAAAAGATAAACAGTGACTTTAGCTTAGCAAGTAGAAATCTACTTCATTTGAGTGTTCACTACTGTAGATTTGCATTCAATTCTGTTTTTATAATGCCAACTCAACGAACTGCATGTCACAGCCAACTTTAACGGTTCAAGTTATTCAAGTAATTTCATGCATAATCAACACCAGTTAAAAGCTCTGTCCACTTTCCCATATTCATTCGATTAACTATGATAGTCTTTGGCCTGTCACATCTTGGCAAGCCACAACAGAACAAAAATTCCTGCTTGATTTATTATTATTTGAAGTCTCATGCTTCATGTTCTGCTGTGTCAAGTTTCCTGTTTCCCAGCAAAAGCACGATGCAAAGTGCTTTTTCCATTTTTTTAAAACCACACAAAAGCCACCAAAGAAGAAAACACCAAAAATACCAAAACACCAGGCAAACGCTAGCGCAGTTAGCCATACCCTAAAAATCCCACGGTCCAAACATTAATGAGAAACCAGACTCTTATGCAGTTACCAGAGTCTTTAAAGACAAGAACTCTACAGACATACTTGTACAAAAAAAGCCAAAATAACATGAAACAGTCTCCTATCTCTCAGCAGCAATCTTAGACTGCCAAAGTGAGAACGAGAAAGAAACTTATCCAACCATCTGGATGTGCACCAGGCAGACGTCCAGGAGGCAGTAAAATTCATTCCAAGTCCCTGACCGATGCGAGACTGCCACGTAGCTGTTAGTGAAGGAAGACAGAGAGGAGGGAAATGCTACCTTATTCCTGCAGAAACACTTTCCCACAGTGAAAACAGGCCACTCTGCTTACTCAGGGCACTCCACTGAAATACAATATCGCTGAGTTATGATGTCATAATGATCACACGGAGCAGTTCATTATAACAGAATGTGGTTATGGCCATAAATAAATGCTGCTGTAAATGAGAAACTTCAAATTGGGTGCTTACTGTAAACCTAAAGAAGTTTAAAGGTTCCTTCAGTAGCTCTTAGTAGTGGGACGGTCTAGACTGGACAGTGACTCAGTCGGTCCACAAACAGGAAAAAACAGTAATGTCTAAAATACCTTCAATATGCACTGTGCTGCTCAGTGTGTAAACAACCAGGTCGCCGCACAGCTTGCAGATTTGAGCTCTCTTGAGCTTTTCATTGGCATGCTGAACTTGTGTTTAGACCAAGCTAAAATAAAGCCGCATAACTCCCACAAACACATGGAAATGACTCACTCCATATCCATGGCTGCGCTTCAAGATTTTTTCCCAATTTGTTTTGCTGTAGCTTAGAGGGGAGTCTGAGCTGTGCTGGAATCCATAATACTGAGAACTGCTTCTACCAAGTTTGAGATTTCTCTCGGGTGACACATCCTCAGGAAAAACTTAACAGGGTTGACAAAAGCCACAGCCACCAGAGGTAAAGCATACAGACAGATGCAACATGGGAAACTGACATACTGGCACCTGAGACCTATGCTAGTCCTGTGTTTTAATCCTCAAGACTAGGTCTCTATCGAATAGTCATTATTGCCCCAGAGTCTTGGAATGTGGAATACATCAATATTTAAGGCCTAAATCTTATCCCTGACTTTCAGGACTCTCCCAACCCCCAACTGAAGTGATGAATTCAGTCCAGTGGAGGACACAAAGACTGGGGTGGAGGGATGTGGGTGTTGGAACTGAGGGGACAGATTTTGCCCATTTGCCCCACATGACTGAACGCTCTCAAAGAGGGCAGCTCAGTTTAAACAAACATAACCACTTCCTCCTCGCTGCACACAAAGCCTTTAAACAGAACCCTATTCGTCGCTCCTTGTCGGGTCATTTTGGGGCAAGAACAGCAAGCTGCCAAAACACAGGCCTAAACATATTCCTGCTCCGCATTTCTAGCTCACACACTAAGTGAACTGAACTGTATTGACAAAAGTCTAGACACTTCTCAGTTCACTGAGAGAGAGATTTTGCCATTAACTAAGTTACCAAGATTAACTTGTTTTGCAGAAGGACACAGACTGGGCATTAATCAGTGACCCCACACAGTTCCAAAACTAGTCATCCAACAAAAGTAAACAACACGGTGTCTTTAAAATGATACAATTTTATTAACAAGTATTATGTTTTTAAGGATCAGGATGCAACCTGTTTTAGCATCTGACTACCTAGGCTAGTTTCCACATGTGAAATGCAAATTTGGTTCAAAATATTGTAGCATTTGATTGGATGCCAGGCAATTATTTACATATTAATCAGACATTATTCAGAATGTATTTGCTATCCTATCCTAGTAATAACCAAACAGCCAGAACAGACCTAAAACCTGCAATTTAAAAAAAACACCATAATCATACTAATTGTACAAACAGAGCTAATACAACAAGTGCGGGAGTGTAATACATTTTTCAAATAAAAGCCACCATGAATTTAATCATATAAATAACTGATAAATTACATAGTATTTAGCAGGAATTTCACCCAATGTTGACTCTGGACAAATTTAAAAGGTCAAATTTAACATTGACACATTCCTCAAGCACCACCTGGAACGCCGCTGCATTCATAGCTATAACAGTCATTCACACAATCCTATTTTCCTGGTAACTTCACACCTCCAAAACATGGATACTGAACAAAGCGAGGTCAGCGGTACTAATCCAGAAGAATAATATGAATTAGCTGGAAAAACTCACCAGGCTGAAACAGATCTGGGCTGTAAGAATGAACAGCCCCTTCTACCCCTCCTCACTCCTGGAGGTCAAAGGGTGAAATTCCTCATCTTCCATCAGACCTCCAAATTTCACACACTAGGAGAGGGAATGTTCAGGGGGAGTTAACAAGAGCTGGTTAGACGGCTGTGGGAGGCATTGGTCCTGCTGGTTGGGGGGTGGGCATAGGAAAACAGTAAGCTTAGGGCAACAAAGGAAGCTACAAATATACGCAGAGTGGCACTGCTGACATTTGTTTGCATGGGGTAAACTGAAAGAGGATCAAGCAGGGCATATGTCCTCCTTAAGGAAGAGTTGTGGGAATTACAACGGCTCAAGGAAGCAATAAATGCAGCCTCTGATATCAGCCTCTTCATCCCTCTCATGGAACACACATGTCCGCCACCAGAGGCTAAACCTGTCCTCAGCTTCAGTTAGACAATAACGTTGCTAACAAACTGTCGTTGCATGTAAAGTTTCCATCACCCAGCCAACAGCACCTGTCTACACGCTCTAAATACTAATGCGAACGTATACTAGCAGCCACCTGACCAAACACTGAGTTTTTTCTGCTTTGCTTTTAGCTAATGTGCGACCCTGGCCGTTTGAATAATGCATGTATCTGCAATGCATGTGCGGATATATGTCTGATGAAGAGAGCATCACAATCTCACCAGCTTCCCTGAATCCTCTTCAACAACTCTGAAACACTGAATATAGAGTATGAACATCATTGTGATAAAGAAAACATTGTAATTAAAACGCTTGCAAAAATAATGGTAATGAAACTAGGGTTGAACGATCATTGCTGTCATTCTCAGGCACATGCCTAATTATTATTATTAAAATCATTTCTTTGCACTACATGTCTGCCTAAGTCATTAATATTTTATGTCTTCACAAAAAAAAAGCTGCACAATTGTGTTTATCTTATAAAAGTAAATCCTGTCAAGCATTAGGACAACAAGCGTGTGAATGACCTCAAAGTTAACAGGCAAGGCCTGAAAGCCACACAACTCTATTTCTGATTTCATGGGGTCTAAGAATGATGTTGTGGCATCTTGCAAAAGCTTCTTAACAACTTGCCACCTGCATTGCTGTTGAGGAGGCGGGTCTGAAGTTGGGTGGAGGAGACTGTCTGAGAACAGCAATGGGAAAGTTAAAAGGCCTCTTTTATCTTCATCTAAATCAACTGTCAACAATACATTAAATCACCATGAAGACATGGAAGCCTGACATGCAAACACAGCACCAATGTGCCAAACAAACATGCAACATCAGAAGACGATGCTAGAGCATGGAGGACTGTGCTGTCAGAAACATGAGCCAAAACAATACCAGAGTTATTGCTGTTATGGTAGAACATTGCTTTTAGCTTCTCTGAGTGGCATAAAATGCAGCTGCGTTGCTGATTCAAGTTGAGCAGCAGAACCCTGATTCATGGACCAGCTGACGGCCACATCATCATTGCGTGCATATTTCTCAAGCCTTAATGGTTAAAGCACAGATAAAAACTTGTTCTGTCTTGCTTAAGAGTCTGTTGGAAGAGACGCTGGCTTTTCTGGGTTCTGCCTAATGAGGTCAAAAAAAAACAGCGGACTTGAGAGTCAACAGATAAACAGTGCAAAGCAAAGGTCAGGCGACTTAGGCAATGTTGCTGACCATCTCACAAAACCATTTATTTCCTGTTTGTTGCAGGAATTTTCCAAAACAAAAATGCAAATAAAAGCCACTAGACCCTGTACTTTTTAATGAACTGCGGTGAAGCTTGTTTATTCATCTGCATCTGAAGGAACAGCAATTTTAGCATTACCTGTAACCATATGAACATACAAACATCCCTGTCAGATTTCATACACACTTGTTTGTTTAACAATGGCTGTTAAAAATGCTTCAATTGTGACACTAAAGACAGCCCTAATTCTGAGCAACATCAAGAAACATGCTCAAGAAGGTGGACTGCAATTAGCACAATCACAACAGATTTTATCGCACTGCACTGAATAACATCAGCAAACATCAAAGCTCCGGGCTGCTCCCAGGACGATGAGGAGTTTCGGGGGAGGGTATAAGTGTATGTTCAGTTCTTGGGGAGACCCTGGGGACAGATCTCCAGCTTTCCAGGTACAAACCCCATGACCTTAAAGGAAGACCACATTCCATCAGCTATGCCCAATCAGAAGGTTTACCTCCAGCAGGACCAATCAGAAAGCTTACCTCCAGCTGGACCAATCAGAAGGGTTAACTCCAGCAGGACCAAACCAAGCAATTCCCTAAACACAGCAGCTAAACTGATTAACAAAGGCTGTCAAAACTAATCCATCAGAATGTGGCGCAAAATATAATACAGCCACTTTGTTGTGAAAGTCTCATAGTCTCATATGCATGGGGGGCACTGGGTACATTTAAATATATCAGTCTGTGCTGTGCTATGCTATGCTTTGCTATGCAACTGTGTGTTGTGATTCGTCAATGCATAAATAAATAAAAAGATGTAGATAACAATATGCAGTGCAATTCATTGTTTGCTTGTTGGGAGCGTCTGTGATTTAATAAAATAACATTACTTATGTAAATAAAGCTCTGAAGCCATTCTCTTACAAATAAGCCCCTTTTTTCAAATTAGCATGCATGTGGGTTTCGTAGTTTGTAAGAGTAAAGGAATGCACTATATCTCTTAAGAAAACATCTGCAAGACTTAGTGTAATAAGTTCTCAGCATGACTGAGTGCAATAATTTCACATTAAAAAGTTGAAACCCTTCACTCAGTTGAAGAATGCAAACTTGCCGTCCGTTACAGCAGATCAAAGTTTTTCTCTCAATATAATCTCTCAAGATAATGTGCTTCTTTCACTCCAGTAAGCCCTATAGAACCAGACATGCATAGACACCAGGGGCAAACTTTATTCTGAAGCCTTATTTCAGTGACCGACAACATCCAAGAGATTAAACGACCTTTAAAACGCTTCTTTGAGAGCTACTAAATATTCAGCTTTAAGAAAGACAACACAGAAAGGCAACTAGTATTTTCAGACGTTTGTTAAAATACAAACAATGCATGCCTTTGGCAAAAATCACAATATCAAAACAAAACAGAAATAAAAAGTAACTCATCGTGTTTTCTACAAAATATTTGACATGACAACAACAAAGCGACGTTTTGCATTATAAACAGACACAGCTGTTGAAGAATAGGCTGTCTGGAATACTAGGGCATGATGGAGTTGACCACTTTCATATCATCTTTTACCTCATGAGTGTGCACGTCATCAGTCATTATTCCCTAAATCTTTTCCAGACATTCCATACCATCATTCCAGCTATGAAACGGTTGCACGTCGGTCAATGTACATATCTGCCTGTTTGCAACACTATATGCGCTACGAAAAGATACCTGGAAAAGTTCAGCATCACATACCATCTCACCCAAACCTTTGATCCAACTTCAAGCCACAGAACAATTCGAATTCATTTTTCGTAAACCGAATTGTAAAGGATCAATGTGAAAACGGACTATGCCATCCGGTTTAATAAAACTTCACTATTCGTTTCCCGAAATTCCCAAATTCCTATCCGAAGCTACAATACAACGACGTAGGCGACAAACTGCATATTTTCTCGTAAGTTGTTCAGCAAGCTTTGAACACATATATCAAACAGTTTATTGGAGACATTGATGAAAACGCTTTTGTTTTGCGGAGACATTAAGTTTCTCGCCTCTGCTGCTGCCTGGCCAACTAACCCAGACTCCCGGCGTCACCGCCATCCAGACCCAAAAATGCCTTAACTTTCCGTTATGGACACATTTGATTAGGAAAAAATACACTGTGGTTAAAAATGAAAATAGCAAGAAATAACCAAAACTCTGCTCACCTCGCTGCAATAAAATGATCTTCAAAGAAACTCCAGCGCTCCACTTTCACCCCAGACACAACTTTGGCAATCCCGCTTTAGTCTGCCTACCACAGCGCAGTCGGGGGGAGATTCCGCGGCCATGTCAATTATGTCCCACGGCACATGTGAGCAAGATCCTGCCCCTTTACCGTAACGCACCATATACGCGAACTGAGCAGAACCCAACCATCTGATAACCCAAACATACAGAAATAACATTTTACCTTGAATGTTCAGTGTTAGTCATGAAGTTAGTCCTACAAGCGTTTATTTATTTGTTTAGATGATGCATCAGTTGGAAGTTTTGTTGTTTGCATATATTGTTATATTTTAGAATTGTTCTAAAATCTCTAATCTATGTTTTTATATAATAAATATGTTTTGTTTTGATATAATAAATGTTTTTGACATAATGAAAAGGTGTTTCACAACTGAAACTATTCAACAATTTAAGAAACAAGGTAATATTTAATAATAATAAGTGGATGTTAATGCACAAGGATTTTAGACTGAAAAGGGTGTGTGTGTGTGTGTGTGTGTGTTATTCTGCTTTCTTGCTTGCAAGCATGGCTGCATGTTTGCTGCGCTGTGTCCAGTAATATCAGAAGACCAACTATTCAAATAGCTCCATTGCATGTCTCTGACTCATGACGTAATCGCAAGGGTTGCTAAAGAAAACATTCTGTCTTAAATCTTAAAATTAAAGTAGCACAGCTGAACAAACTCATTGCCCCTTGTCCTACATTTCACTTTGCTGACAAAGGTAGGCAAGTCACACAGTGTAAATGTGTCTACTGCCACCAGCAGGGCAGTTAAACACAGGGCAGTTAAACACAGGGCAGGATACCCCAGCCTAAGGATCAAAGTTGTGTATTGATAATAGTCTGTTGATCATATTACAATGTGTTTAATGAGAAAGGGACAGAGGTCGGTTAGATCATTCATTATGTCATAGTTCTTAATTGTTCAGTGTTTGGTTATTAAGATATACAGATGATGTAGGATATATGTGTATATGTAATGTGCCAAACTATTCTACTTGTTAGCAGATAAACATACGCATGTTTATAAAACTGTTATGTTTAGAGGTTTGTGTAAATTAACATAAAATAGTTAAACAGCTATTTCTATGTAGTTCCCTATTAGAAAAAGTGAAATGATTCTACAAAGTCCTTTGCATCACGCTTGGGGTCTTGAATGGAAGGAATTATTTCATAGAAGCCATTTTTACTAGACACCAGGTATTTGCATCGTGTTTTTCCTGGATTTACTGTCCTAAAACTATTATTAAAAGTATTATGGGTTTGGATAATGGTTCCTTATACAACTGACTTTAGGTCAGAACCCTTGCAAGACCTGGCATGGGGCTAGCTTTAAATGCATTACATTAAGACTGAATGGTAATTTTTATAATCAAAATTATAAGATTTACCAAAATACCTTTGGTGTGAAATAAAAGTGAAATAAGGTGGTTCCAGAAAATCTTTAATTTGTTAAGGTGGTATTGTGTGAAACAGACACATGCTAACTGTGGATTTTCACTGCAGTGCCAGTAGGGGATCGCTGGTGTGATGGAGGCCGAACGGTCAGTGGATATCCTGGAGGTGGAGCTTTTGAGCAAATATAGGGAGTAATCAACCTCTAACGGATATGTGGTTCTCTTAATCACAGACAGCTTTGGGTTGATACAGGATAGGGTGTCACTCTCTATTGAAATGCTTTGATTGTGTCTGAGGTGTCAGTATGTAACAGGAAAGACTGAATCTGGCATTAAAGTAGCTGAAAGGGTGTGGAACGCTCTCTCTCTTTCTGTGAGCCGCTCTGCCTTTTCCGGGTCGGGTCGAGAGGTCAAGGCTTAGCGGCTTAAAACGGCCCAGTCAGTCCTTGCTGACAGATGCAATAATTTCCTTATTATAAAGTCAATATGCCTTCCAGAATTCTTGACAGATACATAATGGAATCAATGCTTTATCTGACATTTTATTAAAATACTTTTAGAAAAGAGATGTCATTATTTATTGCCTAAATAAACTATATGTAACTGATTTGTTTTTCTTGCAGTCAGCAGGTGAAATGCACTATGTGTTTTCATATTATAAATCACAATAGGCCAATAGGTCTGCATGGTTGGAACTCAACAGCGTAAACATTTATGTAAATATAACCATTTTTACCAAATACAATGTGTGAGAAAGAGCACAACACAGTTTAGGATTACAGAAAGAGAATCTTATTATTTTCCCACCATTGTTTTTCATAGTTGAAACAAAATGGGATTTATTGGATGACACAGTAAGTCTTTTTTGTCTGATTGGAGCTTGTTCACATCAACAGCTAGAACATGTGTTTTTACTCAGCGTTTACACCAGAGTAACACAATCTCACAAAGAGAAGGGGTGGATGGAAAGTTATGACAACTCATGACACATACACAAATATACACAAGTCTGGGTGTTTCATCAGATAATGTATTTCCCACTGGAGTTTGTCATCAACAGGAAGTCCAAAGAGAACATATTTTTATATAGACACCTGGGATGAGAATTTTGCAGATGGGATGAAAACTCAGGACATTCTTTAGCCCGGAATCCTCCAAGGGCACCGAAATAGAGGAAAAACTGTACACAGTAAAAAATAAAAAAAGCCCAGGTTGGCCTGGATTTGTTGGAGTTCGCTTAATGCTTTGAGTTCCTGCCCAGATTTCCGAAATCATTCCAAAGAGCTTGGGACTCTTCTGCATCGGATTAGAGAAATTTGCCACAGGCTTTATGTTCAATAAGACACATTAGATGCACATCACTCTTCTTTATGCCCTCAGCCAAACATGATTATTTTACCTTTATTGTCAAACATGGTTTGAGGGGAAAATTGTAATCTTGAACAGGAATTTGTTCTGATCTCATAGTTTCCACTTCAGAGAATTTAACGTCTTAAACCAAAAACTTTTAAAGACATGCTGTTCTGTACATCTGCATTAATGCCTTGATCCCTTAGGACAGAGCGAGGATAAAGTTAATGTGTATTCTTTCAAACACTACAAAAGCAGACGCGTTTTCATATCAAGCACATTTAAAGGGTTTGATTTCAGAAGACACTTTTCCAAAAACCACTTACAGCACATTTAGGATTTTGTGTGTCTTAAGGGAAATAAACTTATGAACTTGGTTCTGCTATGATGACACTTGTTGGGATACAAAAACACTGCTAAGATACTTGGACTTTAAGTGCATTTATATAAGCAGACAGACAGGCAGGTGGTCTGTGTATTGTAGCAATTATAGAAACTCACAATAATGTGTCCAAATCGTAGCACCGTTCATGCTAGACTGACAGGTGCATTGAGTGACAGACGAGCATAACACGTCATTGATAATGGCTGTGCTGTGTAGGTTGACGTGGTAACACTCAATGTTTGCAGTTAAGGCACAGCTCAGGAAAAAAACAGGTATGGACCAGGGAATTGTACAGCATATGTCAAGAACCCGGTACCTACTGCTCCTGAAAATGAAAAACAGCAGTGCAGCCCCTGTAGGATGGACAGCACAGAACCTCCCACTCTTAGGCAGAACTTCAAGAGATCCTGTTAAATGTTAAGAGCTCTGGGTTGGAAAACACAATCTGGAGAATAAATAGCATATTTGAGTGCTGTAAAAATAATGAGGTGTGGATTTGAGACATTGGATCACCAGAATTTAAGAGTCTGCATTAGCCCTCCTGTATTGGAGATTTATTTTCAGTGTATGTTTTGGTATTTTCTTTTTAGCTTATTTTTGCATAAAACAAAAATAAGATGTGCAGACAAATTAATTCTGGTGTTAAACTGAATTTAAAGAAACATTTATAAGTTATGAATGAACAGCCATTACACACCGCATGAATAAGCATTTTTATTTATTTTCATTATTTTTTCAAAAGAAAAAAATAGGGAAAATTCATGCGAACACAAGAGCCATCAGATCACTTGAGAGATCCCTCTACTTATATCCCTTATGTCACTGTCTGCAAGCAACTTCAGATCAAAACACATGGAAAGATATAAAACTCAAAAAAAGAATAAAACAACTTTTGTTTACAGCTTCTGTAGCTGCCAATAGCTGTTCAGAAGATCAGATTTGCATAGCGCTCAATGTGCTAGAAGTGAAAATGAACCAGAATTTTAACATTAGTCAAGTTTAGATTCAGGTCTTTGTTTTATATTAATGTGATAGAAAGTGTAACACACTACAGCAGTTGTATTGCTCTGTTTTCTAAGAAGTGCTACTTACATTTTAATATGGCAGAAACACATCCAGCTGATTGTCACCGATCAATGAATTCACACTGAATTTCTTTATAAGTCTCTGCCCACTCAGCTTAATGCACATTATATAACACTGGCAGTTAGAGATATATAATAATTTAAACTTTCCCTACCACTCAGTGGCAGAGTCGATCACATGGGAAAAATCAAATACATTTACAGTGACTATATAAAATAAATGTCCTAGTTCTAAAAAAGCTATACTACATTACAAGAAAAAACTACAGGTAAACCATAAAAATGGCAGGCCAAACAAAAACAAACTACTTGACATATTTAAATATATTACATTAATTACATTAACCAGAGAGTGTTACAGAATGGAGGGAGGTTTGGCCATCGAGCGAGAGAGAAAGAGAGAGAGACTTGTAAAACACTGATCTGGCTGTCCAGCACTAACAGATGGACATGACTGTAATTTATTAAAGGTTATATCATTGTTTTAATGTTAAAACACTTCCCTCTATGACAGATTCATGTACAGAGAAGTATAAGCTGATAAATTGTTTAATGTCCCTGAATAGTGTAAACACTGATACATGAGTGGCTTTATAGTAACATAGGCCTGATGGCAGGTGCACCTGTTTTGTCTGACTGAGGGTAAGCGGTTTAAAAGCGTTATTTTTCCCAATTACTTTGCAATTACATGTTTCACTTTTGATGCCCCTGTGAGAAGCACAGAATAAATTTACATGGGCCTTTGAAGGCTGTTTGGAGTTCACTTGAGTTTCTGCAGATGCATGAATTGAATTTGGTTGTCCTCAAGAGACTCAAAAAACTGATCAAATGTAAGACTGGCCACTCATAACCTTCAGGTAAGAGGAACTGTGACATTTCATACACAGGTGAGCCTCTAATTTGACTCTGGATCATGTGTATCATACAATTAACAATGCCCAAGCCGAATAAATAGTGCCTAAAATCTTAGAGCTCTACACATGATAACAGGCATTTAAATCACTTCAATACATACACAAAATGCTTTTGGGCATCTCTGTACACCTCTGTGAGGATGCAAAGCTTAAAGAATTTATATATATTCCATCTATACATTTTTAAAAAGTTCTGACTGCTTTTTAAAAACACCCCCAAACACAAAGCATATCTTGAATACATGGCTGTGAAAGAAAAATTCCAAAAAGCATTTTCAAGTCTAAAATTGTCCTGGTCAGTTCCTCTGGAAATATGTAATGGAGGTTTAATGTCTGCAGTTAAGTTTCAGTTCCTAGAAACTGCAACTTTCCATCTTTTGTTTTAAGAAACAACATGCAAAACCATCAGTAACCACTAGGAGCAGCACATAGTCTATGTAGTCACACACTCTTGCGATGTCCACTTAACATAATGTGCACCACAGCTTAGCAGCACAGAATATATGCTGTTGTTAGGTCTTTTCGGATTTAGTCCAAGAACTCTTGATGTTTCAGTGAGTTGCGTCACATAAGAAATAATATGTGAGCTCTCTCTCATTTTTTCTTCCCCACTTCTGTAAAATGGCAGCATTACATATAGTTTTAGTCACATTAAAAACATGTATTCTACATAACTAAAAAGACTATAATTTACATCAAAGTCTTTGTGTGGATGGAACCAGCCTGCAGTTTAGTTTGAGGGAGTGAATGGTACTAACAGTAAGAGAGTGAAAAACAATGAGTTTACATTTAAATGTTAAGACATATTGCACATAAAGCCTTTTTTGGGTGTATGAAAGCCTTTTGGTTTCAGAATTAGTTCTATTGCACACATGCACACACACGCACACACACGCAAATGTCCTTAACAAAACGTAGAAAAAAGTTCCCTTCACGAAACAAAAGGAAAAACATGGTGGTGATCTGCTTGTGATGACAACAAACGTGTCTGGACAACGGAGACTTATGCTGATAAATCAGAAATGACCAGCTTATCCATTTTGTTCCCGATGTTTGAGGAAACTGTGAGCTCTTCGGATTCGTAATCGTCGTCGAAAGACCTGCAAGACCAAGAATACAAACATTACCCTACGTAAATCCTCAACCGCAAATAGAGCAGATCTGATGTCATTCATCTCAGAATGCTCACCCGTCTCGCAGCTGTTCATTGGCTGTCTCCTCCGCCACAAGAATTTCATACTCCTCCGAAGCGTATTTATCCCAGTCTGAGGGCTCTGGACCGTCACTGTCCAAATCCTGGTACAGGCAAAAGCAGTTGCACTTTCAAAACCTTACAAACTACCCATAAATAAGAAAGACAAAAATTAAGCATACCTTCTGCACTGCAAAGGGATCTCTCTGCTCATGGTCCAGGTACTTCTCCAGATTGAAGAACGTATCATAGAATATATGTGCCATCCTGCAGTGTTTTAGATCTCGGAGGGTAATTTTACCTGCGAAGAGTCATAACTCAGTCAATTACATGATAAATTCACATCTACTTATTTGGCAGATGCATTACTGCAAACCAAATTACAGTGCAATCAAGGTAAACAATCTATGAAGATGTGTGTTGGTCCAATACTGTCCCAGCTGAACATACCTGGGCATTCTGGTTTGACTAAATCCAGCATTTGGCACAGAAGATCCTGGAAGGGCAGCGGTTCGATGCCCATCCCCTCCATGCGTTCACACTGCTCCTCATAGAAATACTCTAGTTCGTACATGGACAGAACACCATCTCCATCCATATCCATACAGCGGAACCAGTACTCTATACTGAACACGGAGATGAAGATGATGAGGAAACATCATAAAGTGATGTTTATTACTTTATTATCATAAAATAATAAAGTGATTATTAGACATATTGGTCCAAAATATTTAATCACTTAAGCCTCAAATGAATTGTATTCAAACATACATTTGCCTTAATCATTTTTGGGCCACTGCAGAAAAAGTGCATGATGCCTTTGCATCATTAGACATCAAAAAACTAAGATAATCCAGCATCAGTTTGGTGGATCTGTGTGAATACCTTGTAGAGTTCTTCTTGTCCTCCTCTGAGATGAGGAACCAAACGAACTCAGCATAGCTCATTCTCCCTTCTCTCTGCACTGAGTTTCCCCTAGAAGAGAAAACAATCATTCATCATGGACCAGATGGACACCAACCAAAAGCTCACTTATCGCCTCTTTCTCCTACCTTGTGACGGCTCCTGAAAACAGCCGCTCGATGATTCTGCTTGATGAAGCTTTGCCACAAAAAACACAGAGAAGATCCATCAAAAACACATTCCAAGACCTGATCTGAAGCCAAGCGAGACCCATCCAAAATGACACCATCTCCTAGATTCACTTCCTTAACAGTAATAAAGGTTTGGCTCAAGCATAAAACGCATCCCAAATGTACGATACACACCCTTTAGCCGCAGGTTCCTTCTGAACTTACCGTGGTCGTTGTATCTGGCCAAGTCTTTGGGGTCGATGAAGAGGTCATGGTCAGTGTCCAGCTCCCAGAATTTACAGTAAATGACATAAAAGTGCTCATAGGAGAAGTAATCAGTGATTTGATTGATGTCGTCTTCTTCCTCCAGCAAGGCGAGAGTCTAGTGAGAAAGTAGAAGTTCATTCTGTTGAGAGTTCATTCTGGTTGGGTAGGCAACAATTTTTAATGTTGAACACAAGTAGTGGAGATTGACTGGAACACACTGAAGGTCTAGAGTGATGGTGGCATTGAATGAGTGTGTACCTGGAGGAAATTACTCCTCCTGATTTCAGTCATATTGATTTTGCCTGTCCAAGAGCGATTAACCGTGTAAAATATTCTCTGAATCACCTGGAGAGGACAGAGAGAGGTTATTATGGAGTTATATAAAACATTAGTCTGTCAAAAAGTGCCGTTATTAAAACTCTAACAGAACTAGATTAAAGCATTGTTAGATTACAACACTCACAATCAATTTCCATAACACAAAGGTATTTGGAAACACGCCTTGTGGGGGAAAAAAAAAGATAATAAACATTTCAAACTTTGGTCTGTGAGTTTGTTATGATTTCTTTCCACACTGTACATCATAAATGTTTAAAAATGGTGTGACATCCAAGTACATAAACTTGCTTGATTAAACAGAATTCAGAAACAATAGTTCTTTACGTAATAACATCTGGACAAAGACTCACAGTAAGGCCTGCTAAGAACTGACACTCTGGATGCACTTACTGAATTAAATTCCAGCGTAATATAAATGTAAGTAACAGATAACCAAAGCTAACATGCAATAGACTGAAAGACAAGTATGTGAATTATGAAACTTTCACTTCTGGAACTTTCCATCACAATGACAACAGCCATTTCTGTTGTGTATCTCCTGACCTCCTAATTTTTGGTTCCACAGAAAGAATAAGACACTAAGATTCAGAACCATATAAAAGGAAACCGATGACAGATTTTAATTTGTGGTAGAACAACTGCTTAAAAGTTTATAGATCTAATCATCTCATGTACAAGATGTTCCCTGTGCTTGTAAGTGCAGTTGTCTTGTGATTGGTCACACTGAGACAGTTATATCTAGGCTTGTTGTGACAAAGACCCAGGTTCCAAGAGAAAGAGTGACATCATAGTGTGGGGATTAACATGCATTTCCTGGTAGCTTAGGCCCCAGAGGAGCGATTGGTAACAGGGGGTGTCAACCAGTACATCAGCGCAAGGAAGTGTCCAAATATGGGTTTGTGCAAGAGCAGGGTCAATGGCCTGTGGGTGGCATCCGTCTTTCCGTGATGTCAGGCCATTTTGATGCCATTGCCCTTCCCACTCCCCCTTCACTCACCCTCCCCTGCCCCCGCTTGTGCACGTGTTGCAGCTGTCCTCAAAAAACAGACAGATGGATGGATGGACAGACAGACAGATGGACAGACAGACAGACGGATGGACAGACAGACTGGGCTTCACGACTCTCTGTTCTGATTCCCTACCAGCTCAGTATCCGATTAACCTCAAACACTTCACTAAGCTAACAAGACTTTCGAAGTTAAGACCAAAATATTAGAGCAACGCTAAAAATAAAGATTCCAAGTGCCAGACTGATGATGACCCGGGACAAAGAAAAGTCATGTTACTGTCGACAGATGCTGACGCCCAAATAGTTGCGGAGCAATGGCAATGGAAAATAAAAGATTACGTCAAAGAAATTTACTGTGACAACAGCAAGTGTCAATTGCTGTAACCCTAGCATGAGAGATCGCCAGTCAGGTGCCACTGAAATGCTAATAAAGTCACTTACTGTTGTGATGTACCGGGAATGAAATTCGGGGGCATCTTTTAAAAACGTCAGCCCTGGGTGAGTGTCCACTATGTCCTAATTAGAACAAGAAAGAGTGAGAGTGAGGCTTCCTCTGTACAACAGACTAAATGTACTAAGCTCCCTCTAAATGCTTTTAATGTGACAGGCTGCAATACAGTATGTATAAAAATATACAATACAGTATAATATACATTACATAATATACATAATGTAATGTGTATAATATGCATTATAATTAGAGCTATCAAAGAGATTACAGTGTGAAAAAATACAATGTTTACATGTCAGTGTATAACAATTATACGAATAATAATCAAAATTATAATAAAAAACAAAGTCAAATTTTATTGACAAGGAACACATAAATGAGCCTTTGATAGAATATACAAGCATTTAAATGAACCATTTATAATTAGCGCATATATTAAAAGTCTTTTCATCTATTATGTTATGTGTTGTTGTGTGAACTGCCTGACTGTGACTGTGCCCAAGTCCTCACAAAACCCTTTCATTGATTTAAGAGCATCTTTAATAATAAAGCATTATAAGAGCAATATGCCAACCTGTAACAGAGGAATAAAATCTTCTTGTTCCAAGTAACTGCAGCCCGGTTTGGCTAATAAGTAAACAAACTTGGATGCATCATCATAGCAGCTGTGTAATAATCTGCAGAAAAGAATCAGAGTCAGATTGCAAAGCATTTTGCAGAGCACTATTTGCCCATTAAAACTAATGTGTAGATCGACAGAAGCTCTCTTACTTTCTCCATGTTGCAATGAATGAGTGAACAGAAACGAAGCCAGTCCTCTCTCCGCCAGCGCAAATAAACATTGGCGCTTTCCAATAGAGGGGACATCCACATGCCTTAAAAACAATGTTTACATTTTACTTAAACTCTAAATGAAAGTGAAAGTAAAAGTGACTAGTAAACAGCAAAGTAAATAGTGAAAGTAAATAGCATTTGGATATATATATATATATATATATATAAAGCCAAATTGCAAAAATAGTAAGTGTTATTTTTCATCACAGAAGCAACTGACAACACTTGTTTTTAAAGCTCTTTTAAAGTGTTATTTTTCATATTAAAACCCCATCTCTTATCCCAGCACACACATCAGCTTTACATGCATCTTCAGAATGCAACGAGAGTTATGCTGCTTTTAAAATGGTTTATTTACACCAAAAAAAAAAACATTTAATACAATAAGATGACTACACAAATTGGTTAGCCCAGCTGTGACAAGGACCTTGTTTCAACCCAAGGCTGTTCATTACGCACCTTTGCAATCTTCCCCATTTCATAAATGTCAGCTTTCTCCTCCTCAAACTCGGTGAAGGCCGCCTCAATTTTGGCAATGGCCTCGTCATAGTTGGCAGCACAGTTTGGAAGGCCTTTGGGGAAGTAGAAGCGTGGAATGTTTATGGAGGAAGGTGGAGGAGGGGACACCACTTTGGCTGGTGGAGGGCTGGGTGACCGTGGGGTTGGTGAAGAGGGTGCAGGTGCAAGAATTGGAGGAGGCGTTCCTGGTTTCTTCTCTGGCTGGATCTAGCAAGGAACAGGGAGACAATTAAAGACAGGAGAGAATCGTGTTTCCACAGGTATGAAAAACGTTTAGGCTACGTGGTACACGGTTCTGTATTTCCTCATGCCCAAGACATTATGCTGAATAGAACCATATGAATGAAATTTCAAAACAGGTCTCAGAGGAGAAGCCATTAACACACTTCAGCTGAAGAAAACAAATAAAAGTAAACAGAGTAGATGATGTTAACAGAGAGAGACCTTCAACGCAGACGAATGATAAATAATATTTGACCAGTACTAACCACATCCTAGTACAAGTTAAACTTCAAGAGGCTGCGTTCTTTTAATGTCAAGATGTTTTACCTGCTCTGTTTAGACCCAAAGGGGTGTATCTGTTTTCAAGCTCTCCAAATATTGGAAATTATTCATCTTGCCTTTTCTTGCCCAATGTTTAAAGTGAATGTTCACTCAAAATTCATCTATTATGTATTCACCTGCATGTCATTCCTAACCTGTATGAGTTTTTTGATTCTGAGGAACACAAAAGAAGATATTTTAAATAAGATGGTAACCAAACAACAGTGGCACCCACTGACTTCAATTGTATGGAAACGAAAACAAATTTCACAAAATATATTCCTTTGTGTTCCACAGAAGAAAATAGTCTATAAGTCTGGAATAAACAGAGCATAAACAAACGATGGAAGCGCTTTCATTTTAGGGTGAACTGTTCCTTGAATCTTCATGCATTTAAAAAATATATGGTCAAAATATCTCTTTTCAGAAGTGTTTAATTACATCAATCCCAAGCTTTTAACATTTAAAATGTGGTATCAAAGTAACAAGCGAAGGTATTTTTGTGTCGCAATAAATGGCACATTAAGGTAAAGATCACAGTGTAATTGTTAGCAATCCTTTTACTTTACACTTTGAGAGCTGAAGATTGTGTGAAATTTTCTGCAGGCACTTGCTGTGCGAGGACACTGGCTTAGTCCCACTTTGCTAACATTTACACAGTGATATACTGAGGTGGATTATCATTAAAACCATAACCGGCTTCATCAACTTTCCTGCCAATGGGATGACAAGGAGCCAAGAGTAATAATACAGACCTCTGCCATTGGCCTCTCTGCCCCCAACAAGAATAACTCAAAGTAATTTCAGGGTATTTAGTTATATATATTTCCATCTATAATTTCTCATTGATGTAATGGTGAAGTCCAGTGATGCCGTCTTGCTAAATAAACATGTCTAAAAAAACATTGTATGCATACAGACCAATTTACAGGCCAGACAATGACAGCAAACAGCTGAGGTTGGTTCACCTATAGATACTTTTCCTGAAGAACCTTGCAGCACCAAGGTTAAACTTCTAATAACAAGCTGTGGAAATGTTCAACACATTCTATACATAGTCTCGACATACTGTTCTTATTCCAGTCTCTGGGCAAAACCCTAGAGTCATAGTGTGCACTTACAGCCACTTATTTCTGAACAGCGCAGTCTTACTGTCAATCAAACATAAACAGAGCTGTTGAAACGCAACTGAATTTTAAAGAATTCCATACAGGTATTGAACAGAGCAGCTGTGGTTCGAGTCCACACCCTCCCCCCTTCCTCAAAGCTCCCGTACGCAATACTTTGACACTGTATTCCTGCCCTGCCTCAACCCCTTCCACTGTTCTATTAATAAACACGTTGGTATCTGCCTGTGAATAGTTTGTCTTTCCTGGCATGTGAGAGTTAGCCACAGCATTCTTTGTTGAACTATTGAGGCTCACAGCGCAAGGCTGCCTACAGACCTGGGCTTGCTGGAACGCCTTCAGCCGCTTCTTGAATCGCGATGGGAGAACAAAATCACAGCCTCTGGCCAAAAATGCCAGTTCCCCCCTCAGGTCGGGGTCCTCCCTCAACGAGGCCTCTTTGATCATCATATTGGCAATGTCAAAATTATTCAGAAAAATGTTGGAGAAAAAACCTTAATGAAACAAATAAACTGTCCACTGTGAACTAACTATCTTTTAACAGCTTCCAGAAAATTCCTTCTTGTACGCTCTTGTGTCTGCTGTACGCTCACTCAGGCACGCTAGCAAAAACTCTCATTTGCCAGGTTTTGTCCAGTGATGCAGGGTGGACGAGTCCTGGTGCATTGAGCAATTCCTACAGTTGTGTCTGGTAGTGTCACACCTGGAATCCAGGAGCATTGTACCAAAGAGGCCAGGCCGCCAGCCTCCCAATTGCTTATCAAAACTAAAAAACACAATTTCAACTTAAGTCCATAGCCAACAGGTTCCCAGCCCTGCGAAACATGCTTCCTGGACCAGTAACCTCTCTGCGCCTGTCCTGTCCTGATGAGCAGGGGGCTGAACGCAATAGGACGGAGGGGAGGGGATCAGCTTGGTCAAATGTCTGTGGTGCACATTGGTGTATGGCTGAGCAAATTGTATTATGGAAATGGAAGCCCCCTCCCACCTCCAAACAGAAAGGCTAAAGTTAGCAAGAGCACATATGAAGCGCAAACTGCTGTTGATCAAGACGTTGTTTACGAACAAAGCAGAGCAGAGAGAGGAACCTAGCTTAGACAGCTTAGAAGGCCGAGACCCTGCAATATCCAGCACCCAAAAGTTCATGGGGTGCAGTTTTAAGTGGTGTAACCATTGTAATAGTCATTGATGTTTTGGGGCACTGCATCCATAGCATAACATCAGTGTCTGAAGTGCAAAGACCTTCCTCTTGGCTATAGAAACATTCTGACTGACAGACAAACAGAGACAGATGAAGGCTAAATTATTTACTACATAAATAAGAGCTGGTTAGCACACAAGAAATTAAGTGCACTTCACTAAACTCATTCTGTACAACATGGTGTTGATTCGTCAAACCATCAAATAATAACCATCACAAAATCATCAGTAAACTGTTTACAAATATTACACAATAAGTTCTCTGCAGGCCAAGTAGAACAATACTTTTTTTTTTACTTGTGCCAGGTAAAATGTTTCTCACTGTTACATTTTTTTATATAAATAGAAACCAAATGCTTTTAACAAAGTTCTACAATGTTCTATTCTTTTAGTTTGGTTGTGCTTCAGTCTCATGTTTTCTTGGTCCCAGGTCAATGGGCATTATTATTCTTATATACAATCAACTCTATTTTATAAACTTTTTTGTATTTCAGTAAAACATTCAGTTCCTAATTTTTGAATTAACAGTTTTTCATCCAAATCACTTGCATTCATTGTTTCCCTAGACTGACCTACAATGAAAACAATGCAAAACAATGAGAAGCAGTTAGACAAACACTGCGTAATGGTCAAGGTCTTTAACTACTAGTCTACCGTCCATTTAACCTGGTTGAGCTACAAACCAGAATACTACTGACACCTAGTGTCTGCGAGTATAAATGATCCACCAGAAATCCACATAACTGTGGTGTGTGGCTCTACTGCCAGACAGCTGCTTCGATCTGCGGCGATTACATTTTATCAGCTCAATTAAACCAATGAACTTTTCCAGAAAAAAACAGCAGCGGTAACGCAGATGGGGCCATCAGATCCCTTTGCGTAACTGAGCTCTAATGCCCAGTA
The DNA here is from genome assembly GCA_036877545.1 of Yasuhikotakia modesta. Taxonomy (NCBI): domain Eukaryota; kingdom Metazoa; phylum Chordata; class Actinopteri; order Cypriniformes; family Botiidae; genus Yasuhikotakia; species Yasuhikotakia modesta. The sequence continues at coordinate 72,236 of JBAJNP010000195.1, read as the reverse complement.
GATCTTCTCCTCTTTCTTTTAAGCCTTATAAATAACACCCGCTGTACAGGAGGCCTCCTGACATTTCAGCTGTACATAGCAATCCCAGAATTCCCTGTTCTGTCTCTGGCAGCTGTTAGGAGAATATCAGACATCAAGATTCCACTGTGGGCAGGGCTGGGGGACATAAAGAGTCCTGCCTGCTGCTAACGCCATTAGCCTCCTCTACTGCGAAGGAAGGCCACTGGGGGAAAAACGAGATCCTAAAGTCAGTTCCAAGTGAATGTAACGAAATACTTATTCTTGTGTTGGCCAGTTCTTAGCCAGAAAAACAAACTAGCTGTAAATAGAGTATTAATACACTTTAACCTCAGCAGCAGGTTATAGTTAGTGTGGTTCTGACTTACACTGTATTCTAGCACACAAGAATCCACAACAACTGTATGACTGGTGAAGGAGACACTGGCATAATGGGAAATGATGCAGTCCAAAATCGAACCTGAGTATTACCTGTGCATTATGATCACTGCATGCCATACAATCAATAAATGCCATGGCTACAACTTTTTTTAGTCAAACCACTTTGTAACATGGCTGCGGTTAATCCAGTAAATACAATTTAGAGATGTTTTATTTACTAATTTTGACATTTTTCGTTTGAATTTGTGTATAAGCTGCTGTGCAGTGCAAAAAATGCTCTGTTTTAAAGGCATATACTTATCCTCTTAAGCAAAATAGATAAATTATGGATTAGCAATTCTAAACATACAGATTTTCCAATGTAATTGCCATGGTGATCATATGAGAAATAAATAATGGGGTTAGACCCAGTTGAACTGTGTGCTAACTTCACTAGTATACTAGCTAACTTTACTAGTGCTGCTAATGAATTCTGCTTGTCTACAAAATCATTAGGTTCTGTATTATAACAAATGGCCAACTGGGGCATCTAATATGCCAAATGACATGTCCTACATATGTCCAATTACTTGGAGAAAAATGAAGATAAGTAAACAAATAATATTAATTCTATAGTAAATAACTACAGTGCATAACCAACATCACAACCTGGGATAAAAACAGCCGACCTCAGATGTCTCCCAGCAGATGGTCCTTGTGTTCCACATAACAGGTCAAGCCAACCATGTGAGTTATTACAGGAGGATCAAGCACACTTTGTTTAAAGAAGACCACAATCCAGGGCTTGTGTATTTTTAGTTGTTTACATTTCTTGCAATGTCACGATGCCTGACAAATAACGGCAGAATGCCAAGAAACACTGAGGCGGGCCTTTAGTGTCCTCCACCGTTGAACAGCATGAATCCAGGAGGGTCACTTTGCCTGAGTGGGTTTTTTGGAACCAACGTTATTGGATCTGAAGTATCAGGGTTACATTTTAAAACTCTAAAACAGAATTATTCCCCAACAAACAACAATATTGGGGTACTGTAGAAAACAGTCTCCTTGACTAGCAGCGCTAGCTAAGAAATGTGCTAAATGTGCCCTTTAGATGTGTGAACTGAGGCCTATGCCCTCAGAAGAACTGGAACGTGTCAGTGAAGTGTGGAACGTTCAGACAGAATCAGATACTACAACTATGTAACAGCTTTGGCTGTCATTCGTCTCCCACAGCGACTTGCAGCCCATAAAAACTCAGCGCAACGGTTTCATAAAATAAGGTACTGTGGGAGTTTGTTAGTGAGCCATGCATGTACACATGTTTATGTTGTTGCTAGTGTGTTGTTGCTAGTGTCTGCATGTTGTGTCTTCTATCACTTCATGCCCTCTCAAAGCTAAAAAAGACATTGAAGTTGCATTCTGTAACTTTTTTTGTTTAAAATAAAATTCTTAACTCTTACTGTGAAAGTACATAACAGATCAGCGTTTAAAAAGTCTCTTACAATTTGCACCAGTAAGCTTAAAATAATGATGATTTATAATTTCCTGGTAACTGTCAGTTTAGCTTCATTTGACTATAACAAAGAAAAATAACTAAAACACAAAGTAACCTATAATTTTCAGTTTCAGAAAGAGATGGTGAAAGAAAGGAACAGGATATGGGTTTATCAGAAGAGCAACAGGCGTTTTCAATTTACAATACAGGGATTACAAATAAAAAAACAAAGAAACAATCTATGTTGCACACATACCCTATAAGGTCAATTTGCATTCAAAGACACCAGATGCATTAAATTATTTCTGTTTCCTGACACACAGTTAGGTGTTTTCCCTCTGACTGCAGGAAAAAAGGCCTAAGTCATGGCCTATCTCTGGAGGTACTTAGCTGACTGGATTATGAAACAGTTTCTGGGTGTTGAAAGAGAGAGGGGCTTGTCCATGCAAGCATGCCAGTGCATTCGCTGAGTACAGCAGTGCCGTTTCCCAGCAACGCTGGGAAACCCTATGAGCAGAGACAGTTAATACTTCCAACCCCCTTCAGCTCCAGCTCAGCAGCACACCTGTCCGCCTGCTTACACCAGCCAGCTTGTTCTAGGACGTGCTGTAACAGTGCCCGGGCCTCTCCGTGGCTCTGCAGATGCTGAGTGTGTTCTTGCACTGACAGGAGCCGGGCTCACCACACCTGTCCTCTTCTCATCACGCTGGATACTGTGCAAACACCAGCGCCACGCTGAGTCTTCAATTAACAGCAAATCCGCCACATGGGATGCCAGAGCTATAAAGGTGTCATCTTCTAGTTCCCCAAAGGTCTATTGCCATAACCTATTGAAATAACCTATCTCTCACAAACTTAAGACGACGCTTGTGAAGTACTGAAGGTACTCTCTGATGTTGTATAATCTGAAAATGCAGCTAAATTAGCAGAACTTCAGGCAATAATAATGTTGTCATTCCAATAATTTCCAGCAGGTCTCAGTTGCACGGTGTTGGGATGCCAACACCAGCTGAAGGCCAGTTAACCCCTCGTCCCCCGGACCCCATCTGCCACTCAGCCTCACCTTATGATGTCATAATGTGCAGTTGCCATGGGCGACATGACACAGTACCGGGTGCACAGAGGGTGCTCTTTACGCAATGTTAAAAAAGCGCATTGCTGCCTACAACCAGTAATTCAGCTATGCTTAGTGTTTTGATTTATGGCACAGCAAGTGTAGCACAGGCCACTGAGACTGGAGCAGACGGGGCACAGAGAATCTACACAGTTATTAGATTCTCACTGAAAATGAAATAATGAGATGAAACAACATTAAGATAGGAGAACAAGTATGCTTGCACCTCAGAACTCACACCTTCCTGTCTCTCCCTATGTAGAAAAATAATAATGTGTAGATCTTATAAATACTGTATTTTTATTGCACGAGATATTCAGTACACCATGTAACATAAATCACCGAAACCTCAGTAATTAACATTAAACTAACATTAAAACAGCACATTAAAATTAGAAAATCTATGCATTTTTTTGCAATTTAAAGCTGCAATCCATAACTCCAAAATACCACAGCACTTGTGAAGTTAGAAGAACTTGGATGGCAAGTGTAAACTCTTAACAACTGCTTTAAGAACAAGCTATAAATGCTGCACCATCTACAGTACCCTGACATGTGATATAGTAGCTGTATAGTATATAGTATAGATAGGTAGATTTCGACCCAACCGGTCATTATAAATCACTATTATAAATGCACTGTTACAAATGGGGATTACATAAAGACATTTATGAATACGTATCTGTCATGTTCCTGCTAAATAACTAGCAAACAAAATGTTTGTATCTAAACTGAAATGCATTACAGTAAGACATTAAATAACGATTGCACACTCTTGCAGCATGTACTGTACTGTATGCTAAACATGCACTTAATCCAATAAATAACGCAACTATTAAAACCCTTGCCTAATATATTCCACTATGAGTTACATAAATAACACATGCTAGTAACAGATCAACACTATCTTATTAGCCTTAAGTATTAAAGCAAACTGGTGTTCATAGCACACAGGTCTGTCTCTTCACATATAACTTGTGTGTAACCCAAACGCTTGGAGTGACTGGGGGCAGATGGCAAAGACCCCTAACTCCCTCCACCCACTAAGGGTTCATCAGTACAGCACTGCCCATCTTCTCTGCACCCCACCTTCTCACGCTCGCTTTGACGCAGGAGCTACTTCCACGTGTGTAAAATGATCCACAAAGATAAAGCTTCTAATTTGCAGTTTATTTCTGCAACAGGCACCGGGCAGACTTTAGAAACGCATACAAACACCCCATCCCCACCTCACAAACACTCAAACGCGCTCTGGCCCATTCCAACACGCACACCGCTGTTTGAATCCCACTGCTTGAAAATAGCAGTACCAAAAGCCATCGCCATAGCAATAACCCTTTACCTGGACTTATGCAAGACTCTTTGGAAAGTGGGGGAAATAAATGAGGCCTTATTTCCTCACACACACATTAGGCAGAGTGTTGAATTGAGGAAGTGGATTTTATGAGGGTCTATATTCTAGTCTGAGGTAAATTTCCTTAAAGAAAACCAACACAGTGGCGCCACAGCAAGAAATGCCATTAAATTACAGCTAACAAGAAGTTGTGGGGAATGGGACGAGCTTGCAAACAGTCTATTTGAAATAAACTCCAGTTAGATCTGAATTTGAGTATTCATGCTCTATTTACAACAGAACTGGACAGGAAATGTTAAATTAACCCCACAGATTAACCTTCTCCACAAGCATGAGAACATGAGTACAAGCAATGCATCAAATATTTCAGTTGTAGAATTTAGAGTTTAGTTCTATGCCATTGGTCATAAAAGTAGTATCTTATATAATATAAACTTTATATATAATACATCTTTATAAAGTTCTGAAAAAAATTAATACATTCCCCAAGATTAGATTCTCCCATTTCTTGGAAAGATTATAAATCACTACTGATGACATGTGTAATGTGAATAAGGCGGTACATTTGCAGGGTACGTTGCTTACGTGACTGTAAAGCTTGATTTAACATCTGGTAGGTGTACAAGATGGCATAAACATGCAGTATTGTTGCAACTGATGTGTGACCGGTCTGTGTTTGTGGCTCTTGCTCAATACTGTCTACAGATGTTATTTGTTTGCCTTTGACATCTATTTCAGGTCATGTCAGAGCAGCTTAGAGGGTCACTCACACTTTCAGACCTGAATACCTGAAAACACAGATGGCCTCAAAATACAGAGATTTAGTGAAACTGAGATTTTTTTGTTATAGTGCTTTTACAATTCAGAATTAAAATAGTTCTCACAAAAAAAATAGTGTACCTCACAAAGTCTTTTTAAAGATGCAATTAGTCATACTAAAAAAAACATTCAACTTTCAAGCACTTTGTACAAGTTTCCCATGATTCTCAGAAAACATGAATTTTTGTCACCTCCCTGCTACGTTATAAAAACAGAACAAATATCTTGCTGGACTAGGCAACCAGCAGTCTGGTGTTTTGACCCTATACAGGCCTCTGGGTTACAGAGTGGCCTAATCCAACATACTGCAAATAACACTTATTTTTCAGAGGTAACATCTGCACGCTAAATTACTCTCAAATGCCAAATATTTTTCTTGCTATAGGTTTAAGCCATCTCAAAGTTTCAGTTTTTACAGGGCGTGAAATGTACATCTGAAGTATTGTCTGAATTCTGAAACCAACCACTAATGTCACCTATAAGCAATGATGCACAACCACTGACAGAAATATTTACTGTACTATACAGTACGTGTAATTTTAACATAAGAGCATGTTATGTTATTCATGGTCTTGACCAGCAGATGGAGATGTGGTTCTACACACAATGAAACATACAGGCAGATGAAATATCATTCATATAAATTTCAATTGTGTGACTTGAAGATTAAAGAGTATTTAGAGTTCTTTAAAAAGAACAGATCTGGCAGCAATTCAAGACTCAATTCAAGAACTTAATTCACTTTACAATTCAACTCACTGTCTTGACAAGCTTATATACAAACACCCAGAAACAAGGTCATATACACCAGACTTCTGAAATGAATCTTTCGCCCGCACACCCTCCCATTTTCAACTACACTGCATTCATGGTAAACAGTCTGGGGTCAGGATTTCATAGATCACTTAAAGTCTAAGAAGCATCCATGGCTTTAGGCAACAGTTTTACGGTGCAGTGTGGCAGTGGTTAAGATCTGAGAGTTTTTTTAACAAAGTGCAACGTGTCAAGTCCCTCATTTCCTGTCCCTGTGAGCACCAGACAAAGGAGCAATATGGTCCATGGCTAAAGACGGAGACTTCCAGGGAAATGTAATCTCTGACGGGGATAAAGCTTTCATTGGCTGACACCTCTGAAATTCCTGGCCTCCATTGGATCAGGTGGAAAATATTTCCGGGAGTGAATAACAGCAACAAATGTGGATTATTCAACAAAACCCTGTAATGCTGCGAAGTCTCTCTGCAACACTAGATGGCAGACTTAGATCCTGGTTAAAAATTGCTGAACCTAAAAAGCCTGACTTAGCAACGCTCAAAAACGTTGTGTAGTTTTAAAAGGAAATTTTGGTGTAACATCATGTCAACCAGATGCCTCTATCTGGTCTACATAGGACCCTATAACTTTCGACTGACTTTCTACTGAGAAATAAGCCACTGAGGTTGTTAAATAATTGCTTGCCTGGTTGGTTTCGCTCATTAAATTTGATGGTGCCCTGGATGTCAGTCTGAAATTGAACTCCTTAGTGGGTTCCTTCATACAAAACTGATGGTTGGTCAGCAAGGCAGCTGTCTAAGGTTTGGGACACAGTACAGGACTTTGACTACTAAGTCTATTTATCAGTATTTTAAGTGCTTGCAGCTTTTGTAAGTGCATGTACCTGGAGGTTACGGACAGCAGAGTAAAAGCTGAGTCAGAGTAAATTACCCAGGCTTAATGCACATTTCACCATGTTCTGACTCTGTTTGACTAGTCATTATTCATGGAATTAATGTAAAGGAACACAGAACTCCTGTCACTGGTAGGTAATGGCAGAGTGCAAACACTCTCTGATCAAATTATCTAGTTTTAGTGCTCAGCAAGACAAAATGTCAGCTGAAGACAGAACATTACTTCCACTTTGTGCTTTTCTTCCTCTCAGCTCTTCCGCACTCACTCCTACCAGAAGCACCAGCTGCAAAAACACACCCACCAAAGTCAGAGCTAACAGTAACATGTCCCTACTGTGACAAAGCACTAACCTCTGAGGCAAACTGCTGCCAAAACCTAATGCAATTCAACACAGACCTGCTCTGTGGTTTGGATAGTCGCCAGTTCTCCAGGTGCTGTGATTTTGAGATCTCTATCACTGCTGGACTTTTATCAGCTATATGGATGTATTCCGGCCAGTCTGTGTGACTGTGATTTGTCCATCAGCTTTGATGTTACAAAAACCTGCTCAACCAACAATGAAGTTAACAGTGCCCGAGACAGTTTAATGAAGAAAGTTTTCCATTTCAAAATATTCTGTCTCAAGCCCCTATTGTTCTCGTAAAACCAGCTATTAACACGACTGAACACTACTGAACACAATGGAGATTCAATTTCAGTGAATTCACCAGACTTCTACTCACCGCCTCTTAATAAGCACTTCTGCTGAGTTTCAAACATTACAAGCACCATTGCTAAGATTACTCAAATTTAGGGCACATGGTTAGTCTGGAGGGTTTTGAATGTGATTTCTGTCTTTTTCCTCAATTCACAGGATTATGGGTAATCTCCTAAATAACAACCTCCAGACAGCATTTTAAAGTAAAGGGCTCTCTGTCTTCCCACCTGTGTGACTTCACACCTTCCTGACACTCTGCCATACATAATACATAAATAAAACAAATAAATAAATAACAGAAACAGCAGCTTTCTGAGAATTTGCTCATTATGCATTAAACTATTAGAAGACTAAACTAATTCTAAATCATTTCTTGCCATAATCACTTCCATCTGTTGTTAAGCACAGTCCACTTTTGCCAAGCATGGATCTGATTTAATACAAACACCCAAACTCTCTGTTGCAAATATGAAGCAGTCAAAATGTCACAATAACGCCCCACCCAGTTTCCAGAGAATGCAGAACAAGCATTAGAAATGAGTCTGGGGAGGGCTGTATTATGGGGTGCCAAAAAGGGTGTTTTTAGCAAGATGATTTGATTTTGTTACATATTCATAACATCACACTCATTATCACCTCAATACACAGCTGATTTAAAACAAAAGGTATCACTACTTTTCTTTTTACATTTTAAACGAACACTTGATAATTTATCAAAAACGCTCAACGTTATTTAATAGATTATCACACATTAAATGACTCCTCAAAAAATAACTTGGAACATGCAGAACTTAGACCGACTGACGCAATTCATGCATTTACACCATCATCATCACTCACAAACCATGACACATTTGAGACAATGAATAAGCAACTGTGTCAAGAAACAGGAAACCACTGTTCCCAACACAAAGCTGATGACCACACTACAGGAAGTAACACACAGCTCCTGTTTTCCTATTGCCAAATAATCATTGTGCCATCTCAGGGATTTAAGCCCCCAACTGGGAAGTCATCTATAAACACATCCCCTTAGAAATCCGAAGTCCTGGGATTTCCTAAGGACTGGAAATAAAACAGCGCATATCAGTGCTTTAACGTATTTACACTGTGCTTGTCTTTGGTTTAAGACAATCTGTTGTCATGCTGTCATGTTTTATATCATTTCATACCAGAGCTTTAGTCCCTGTCTTTACTTTCTGTATTGGAAACTCCTCTCAAATAGCAACAGGCAGGATGTTGTGTATAAGGGGGTTTCTAGGCTCAGTCCTCAGCTGTGATTTAATTTCCTCTCAGCGCAGGGCGGCTGTGCTGATGATATAATTCTTTGTTGACCCCACGCAAACAATCCTAGTTAATAAGCAGGTGGACGCCACAGGAGGTTGAAACATTCTCACTCACTCTGTTTCATTGATGTGTTCCCTCACAGAAATGCTGTTACTTGTGATTCAGACAAACTAACAGCTGCCAATTGCACAGTTGTATAAACATACTGCAAAAAAGTTCCCTTTTGTCTTTTGCTTGTTTGCAAAGCTCACTTTTGTTGTCTGCTGCTTGTTTTTTCCTCCTCTGGGTCTCATGTTGTTGTTAGTTTAATTCTCTGAGCAGCCGCACTAATTGCATTAGTCAATAATGCCGTCTTATTTTCTTTCCTTAACAGGTTTATACAGAGAAACATCACTGTAGCATTTACCTGTGCCACCAAAACATTGCTCTGTGGTCATTTCAATATTTTTTGGAGGATATATGATCAATTTAAGGCTAAATGATAAACCAGAGATGTGTGTATACATATCTATACTGTATGTATACACACACACACACACACACACACACAAACAAGCACACGCACGCACGCATGCACACACCTCTCTTTTTACCATCTACATATTAGCTCACATTAGCTTGACAATAAGAATTTTATTACAGAATAAAATCTCCACAAAACCAGACCACACAAAAGTAGTTTTTGTAGTGCATAGACACAATTACTTTGAGGAGTTCTCTGTCACACTCTCACTTATTTGCTAATGGCTATACTTTGAAAATTATGAGAGCACTTTTGAGAGCACACTTTTTGATAGCCCTCTTCACTTCATATCCTCTTCAACAGAGGTGTCAGGTCGACCCGACCCACTCTCATGAATTTAGTCAGGTCAGCGGTGACCCACTGTGTATGTTTGTGGCTGGTTGGCCTGAGCTCTTGGAAGAGAGCCTTCTGATTTATATTAACTGTAACACTTCCATTGCCAAGCAGGGGTTCCCTGTCACCATGGAGATTAACGGCACTTCCTGACAGGTGCAGTGAAGAACATATTGCCTTGTCGGCACCATGTGGTCATACCAACAGGACAAGGTCTCCAGTCCACTGTAGAGGGCCTGGACTAAAAGGTGGCTGTTTTTACATGCAAGCTTAAATGAGAGTTAGCTCAATGGGGGCTTTTCAATTTAAACTAAAAGAAGTCTTTGCATAATTTTCATCATGACAATCTAGAAAAGTCTCTAGAATGATTTTCCATATTCAACCTCACCTGCTGTTGGGTCTAGCAAGAAACCCAAAACAAAGACCACACTTAGCAATGAACAACAGCAACTGTTAGATCTGAAGCGGTTTCCCTAGGTGCTGAAACACTGACAGATGGACCCCATCTTGATCCATTCATGCTTTTGTGTTTGTGATGACACATGCAGGAACTAAATGGAATGAAACGTGCATAACAAAGGTCAGCAAACACCAGGGTGCATTTGGGGCTTCGCAGGTGATCTGTGTTAAATGCAAGACCCTCACATAATAAACACAAAACTGACCTGATGCTGCTTAGAACCAACTGGGACCAACATTTCTGCAGGTTGGACCCTCATTTATCTCTGTGATTGGCAGCTTTGTGTTTAAATGGAGCGGTAAGCAGGACTCCTGGTGACTCCAGGACTCCTCTTATTTTTATTGCTCTCTCGGGTGCCAAAGAGGGATCAAGTTGGCAGAAACATATTCCCAAACTTAGCTGTCATCCCCACAGCAACACTGTGTCCGTTTTCCCTCAGGCGACAGCCAGTCTCTTGGTAGAATGACATAGTAGGCGGGGAGTAAACTGATTTAGACCTTCTGACACCTTTGTCTGTGGATGACAAGGAGGAGGAAAAGTGCCCTGGGCAAATCAACACCACTGACAGTACCTGTGCCAAAATCCCTGCTCTTGCTCTGAGCTATCAGTGCTCTCTGAAAGTACTGCGTGTCCAATACACCAACTGCCTACATAACTACAGCAACCATCCTGGTCCCAAAATAACATGCTGTCCAATGACAGACAGGTACCGGGTGACGTGCATTTTATGAAAACAAGCGTGCTTTTTGTTTCAACACGTAATATCTTTTAAATAAACTTCAAAGGATAACAAGCATACCTTAAACAAAGTAATTCCGCCGTGTTGTCATAGCTTAGCCTCTTAGCAAACATCTCACCACACTGTGTTCTTGTACCTCAACTGTTAGTTAACCACAGCAGTTACTCTTCTGGCAACTGGGGTTAAATGCATTGCATAAATGCACTGCAAGTAGTTTTGGACAAAAGCTACATGCATACAAAATACATGTTTGGACAAAAGCCAAATAGATGCATACAAATGTTATGTTATAGGCATACTGGTATATATGGTATACTGGAATATAAGCATGAAGCACATGATTAAAGACAGTAGCATCATTACTCTGCATGCATGCATTTGAACTGGTGTGCAAGTATGCGACTCATCTACCTTAAGGGTTCTTAGTTATGCACTGAGCAGGTACAGAAATAGGACTGGAGGAGGAGCCCCATTATTAAGGGGGTTCCACTCTTGACAGATGTCATGGCAACGTCATAAATAGAACGCCATAGATAGAACCTACACTGGTATTGGCTTACTGGACTGGAAAATAAACATGTGAGGGTTTACCAGTGAGAGAAAAGATGATGGAAGAGAGAGAGAACAGAGGACACATAAAGAGCAAGGGTTTAAAGTGCCACAAGGATTGACACAGGATATAAACGGCTTGGAAGCACTTTGGCGAGTTGACAGTTACTAATCATTAAAGGGTGATGAAACACTCATTTTGACAAATGTGCCTTCATGACACTTAAAGAGAAATAATGGCTGTTTTTTAAAATAATCTACGATTTAAAATGGACATCATTCATATAAACAAATTCTTTCCTGCCAGAAACTCACCCCCTGACCCCTGAACTAGAGTAAGACAAATTGTGCTTTCTTCTCCCCACCATGATGGATGTGTAGAAAATGGGCTGAAGTAGACAGCCAGCTTCAGAAGACACATGATACGACCCCACAGCTAACTGCAAAGTCTCCCTGCAACCCGCTGGCGTTGTTCACAACCGGTATTACTGCTTCGACACACTCTTCTATTCTATACACAGAATATATCATATAGTATGGATGTATGAAAATCCTGGGCCACTGCAACAGTTTATGAGTGTAAATTTGCAAACAGAGGCTGATAACAAGGTACTGAAAACAGGTAAAAAGTTGCATTGCTTTAAATAATCAGTTTCCACACTAAATTATTATGAGTTTAAACTAAGAAAACAGTATTAAGAACATATTTAAAAGATCAATAACCAATGACAACTATGGACCTGTAAGATATAAATTAATGCAAAAAAACTACCTATAACAAATGTATTTTTTTAATAAAGGTGTTCCCTCATGCATATTATTCAGCATATATCACAGTCTTTCATGGAGAAACTTGACCTACTCTTAACAGTACGAAGGCTCTAATTTTGGGCTTCAGCTAATGGTTAAATGGATTTTCCACATCATTGATTTATGCATAAACATCTATATACACAGACCCGGATAGACAAACTCACCCTGATAACCTCAGGCGTCTGTTGAATAAGAAGTGTTGAGGTGTCCCTTACAGTTGGAGCAGTTACAGGTACAGCTGTGGGGGCACTTGAAGGTGCAGATGTGGATTTTAATGTTTCTGCAGGTGTTGTTGTGGTTTCAGAAGAAGGTGAAGGCAGTGGGTGTGAAGTGACCTCTGCTTTGGTGGTGGCCAGTGTATCTTGAAGAAGACGCATGACCTCTCGCTCCTTAGTCTTTGTTTCTCTCCCAGCCCCACTTTCCACCAGTTCTTGAGCAAAACTCTCAATGCTCTCAAGAATCCTGAGCAGCAGCGCTCCATCATCTTCTTCGGTGCCCTCAATCACTGACTCGGACTGCTTGGTCAGCGAGGGGCCAGGGGAACCTGCCATAGGTGAATCTTTAGCCCTTGTGTTATCACTAAAACTCTGGTTCTGAGGAGAGTTGCTGGTCTGCTGGGCACACTTTCTAAGTTTAGGGGGCAGTGGAGGCTCCTTCTGCATGTTCTGGGAAAGACACTCAAGATCCATCAAAAGTTTATCAATGTCATCAGACCCTCCCCTAGAAATGTGTGGAGCTGATTTTAAGAACAATTTGGAATCTGGACCTTTTGGTAAATACATCTGATTGACAGCTAAATCATCGTTGGGCTTAAATGCAGTTTCATTTCTGCTAAGTTCATGAAGTTTATCTGAAACACTGCCATTAGGCTGAGAAAAGCCAGTTTGTTTTTTGGAATACTGTCTGGATTCTAAGAGTCCACAGCTGTGTTTCCCATCTCCTTTACCTGTCCTGTCTGTCATCCTTCCAACATCTCCATCCTCCTCTTCGATATACAAAGTCTCCATGCCATCTTTACAGACGCTTTCACTACTGCTAGCTAAGAAAGAGTTTGTGGAAGAGAATGTGTCTGGTCGGGTGGTTGAGCCTGTGTGGTGGCTGATAAAGGGAGCTGAACCACCATTGGGGGCTGAAGGAAAGTTGCCATGTTGAAAACCATTAGTTGATGGAGGTACGCGTGGTGACAAACCAGGGAGGCTTTGAATGGGTTTCACATTGCCTGCAAGATCCTTGGAGCCCTCCTGAGGTTCTGGCTGGGAAGATTTAATCCGAGGTTTTGTGGGTGGAGGGGACTGAACAACATCCTCATAGCGTGGAGGTTGCTCATTGCCAAAGATGGGAGAGAAGGGAATTTGCTGGAGCCCATGTAAGCTACTCACTAGTTCAGCAAGCTCACTATGCTCTGGCCTCCCTGTTTGTCCTTCCAGCTCCAGAGGAAGTCTCTTAAGGTAATTGGAAAGACGTGCCATGACATTTTTATAAATGACCTCAGGATTACTGGAGTCATCACTGCTTCCACCCATAGACTTTCTTTTGATACACTGTTTGATAATGTCAGTACACTTCTTCAGATCCTCTGAGCATTTGAGGAGAATGTCCAGACAGGCTTTAATATCTTCTCCTGAGGCACCGCTGTCTGCTTTGGTTCTCTCCAGTATGCGGGTAATTAGGTTCTCCTCTGTAAGGCTGTTCAGGTAGAGCGTGGCTACGTTATTTAAGTTCTGCTCCAGGGATGCACTGCGGCTCAGCTTATGCTCTTCTAGGACAGACTTCTGAAACAGGCCGAATGGAGGACAGTTCTCATCATTGCCTGTGAATTGGCCATAGATGATGTCAAGATCAGTGGACCTCCTGCTGAAGGAGTCTGGCCTAACCTTACGACCCTTTCTGAAAGTCACATGACTGGAGGAGTACTTGATCTTCTCAAATGAAAACTCCTTGATTTTCCCACTGGCTAGGTTAATGGCTTCTCCCGTAATATCCTTAAGACTGGCTGAGCTTTGGATGGCTGATCCTTTCTTGACTCTAGGGACAATCTGGTGGTAGTCTTCACAGAAAGCACCAGGCCCACAGTTGCCATTCTCCATAGTTTTTGACTCATGAATGCTGATGGGCCGGTCAGAGCAAGGTCTGGACATGGGTGAATCAAGAAGCTCAGCACAAGTGCTCCTGTGAGCCGCTGTACAGTTAAGTCCATGTTTCAGGGCACCACAGGGTCCATTGCAGTAGTGTACAGTGTGCTGGACACGACGGTCAATCACAACACTGTTGTAACAGTTTATGCTGCTGACCACAATGCGATAGGCTGCTGCCATAGTCTTTGCTTGTTCAAGTCCGTTATTCTGTTTATGTAAATATTTCTCACTTAAAAACAATAAAGTCTATATACATTTATATAGTAGAATTCCTTTGAAACTAAAAGGCAAATCCACAAACTGATATTAAGTTCCTCCAAAAACTGCAGCTTATGCTGAATTCAAGAAAAAATATTTCCATAACAATCCTTTACCAGTCCATCATAGTTGCATCATAGTAGGGGAAGTTGCACTGTAGCATTTAGTGGCAAAGCTATCCATTTCCTAAGCATGTGCCCCAATGGCCTAATAATAGGCCTGTGTTCAGTGCTCCAGTTCATCCCCTCTGTAGACAGCTGAGGCCTGTGGGCATGAAGAAGTCTTCTGGTTCTCCATCCAATGCCAGAACAAACAGCACACCTGGTGACAGCCTTCTGTTGATGTGTTCAGCAGATGTTTAATGTTCTTCCTCTGTGTTTATTTTGCTTTGTCTTTATTATCAGCCAAAATCAGATGTTTGAGAGTCCAATGCGAATGCCACCTGTGAATAAAAAAGATAAAAGAGTATGAGGAAAAAAGGGATGGCACTTATTTAAAATTTAAACTGATGATGGATTTTCCTTTGTTGTCCACGCAGTTAACAATAATGAATGAACATCTGGCACCCGTAGTACATCTATAGATTCTTAAACCACACAGTTATTATTTTTCTTTAGAGTCAGGGTAGAGCAAGGACCATTTTACTGAAGAAATATTGCATCCCTGAATGAGTTCTGAAATAAAGCACACACAATCCTGACAGCATTAAAACTGAACCAGGACTAAACCTCAAACCATGTCTTTTAAAAAGTGAAGTGAAAAATATCATAAAGTACTGTAATACCTGTATTCTGTTATACTTAGAACTGACATTTGGATATGAAAAATACCTAGCCTAAGCTTCAGGCAGCTTAGGTCTGTGGTGTCAACAGTAGTCCCTAAGCCATCTTCAAAAGAGACCTACTTTGGCGAAAGCCGTTAAAGAACTTGTGATGAAAGAACACAGAGACTCCATTAGCATTCTTTGACAGCCCTCCCACCAGCCTCTCCTTCCAAAGCAGCACATTTACTCAACAGTAAGGTGTCCAAATACACAAATGCCACACTTGAACAATTCTACTTGTACTTTCGGTTTAATATTTCCCACAATATTTCGAATACAATCTTTCCTGTATTCTTTTGAAAGATATATATTTCTTTGCAGTAACCTAAAATAACCCTAACATAAACTGTGTATCTGCATTCTGTATAGTTGAATGACATTTTTAAATAAAAAAAGTTACATTTTGGTAACGTATCACAAGCCATTATCAGAATTTTCCCTATTTATCCCATTCAGTGCAATTACAGTGGAATAGTCACACACGCAAGTAAATGATCTGTACACTTCTTCTTGAGGTGCCAATTTCAGATACATCTACTCTAGAAAAATCAACAAAGATGACTATAGCTGGAAATTGAGATGTTTAATGAACGATAAACATTTCAGTGAGTTCACATTCTCCTGCGGTATACCACAGAGAAAAGTATATATGAAATAATGAAAGTATTTTCATTTTGTATCTGAACAATTCTTTTAAACATTTGTTGTCTCACTCTCCCTCCCTCTTAGGAAAATTAAGTCAACAGTTGAGTCATTGAGGAACTAGCCTGCATATAGAATGAATTGTCTCGGTTGTGACTGAAAATACTCAGCCAAAGCGACACACTCTTATTATTCCCCCTTTCATTTATTTTCTCATCTTTCAGTTGTCACTCCTTCTGGTACCACTTGTTCTCACAGCTCCATTAACGCTGTATCTTCTGGCTTCTCAGCAGAGCATCAGCACAGAACCAGAATCCATGATATCCACCGCAACCTTACCTTAAATAAACCCTAAAAATTACCCCTCAATAGTCTTCACAGCAATATAGACTGAACTCATGACCACACTGCCACAGTATCTTATTACATCACAAGTCTGCAGGTATTTTTTTAATGCACTGCTGCTTTATAAATAACATTCAAAAACATGTTAGATAACATTTTATCTTTGCAAATACTGTACCATTTCATTAAAAAAGTAGATATCTTTACAGACATAAATATTTTGACTACAGGTTTATTATGAAGTGTGACTGCTTGGGGTATAAGTACTGTACAACGTACCGCAAGTCACATGAAAAGAACAGACAAGTCAATAATTGTGACAGCCCCATTTGCTGCAGATGGGTGCTATAGAAGAGATGCAATAGAAGAGATGCAAAAAAACAGACAATCCTGCAATCCACACCCTTGCTATTCTGTATAAAGACACTATTCACAATAGTCTGACCCTGCCTGCCCAGCAGGGCTTCTCACCACCAAACATCAGCCATTATTGCCTTCAAAGAGAGTCACTGCCTTTCACAAAAGAACAATACAGAAAAATACAGTATTTTTTGAGTATTACATCAAAAAACCTGTTTCAGGATGCCAGGGTTTTCTTCTGGGGCCCATGAAACTTGTACAGCCCCCCCTTTCAGTATTATGTATTTTTGAACAGGAAATTAAGTTTCCTGAATGGCTTTTTCCACAGTTTGATGCAGAAGAACGTCAACCCTGAAGGCGGTTTAATAAAAGCCCCTTTACCCAACATCTCTTTCTGGCCTCATTGACACT
This sequence comes from Yasuhikotakia modesta, assembly GCA_036877545.1. Classification (NCBI taxonomy): domain Eukaryota; kingdom Metazoa; phylum Chordata; class Actinopteri; order Cypriniformes; family Botiidae; genus Yasuhikotakia; species Yasuhikotakia modesta. Next base: position 55,036 of record JBAJNP010000195.1, on the reverse strand, counting down.
CAAATCAGCAAATTATAGTGGGAACTTATAGTGGAAAGTTTCCCAGAACAAGAAGCCGTTAGAGGACCAGCTTTCTTTTAACGCTAACAGTTTAGAAATTAAATGCTAAGCGGGTTCCTGAGGTTGTGCCGTTTGAGGGCCTGCATACTTCTGGCGTACGGATTGGCTGTTATGTGTAAATGACTTCTGCAGAAAATCCATAACAGTTCTTTGTTAAATATCAAAGGGTCAAAGTAAATACAATGACATTGGGCATGTCCCTGTTTACCATGAGCAGCTCTGAATTTCCCAGTACAGACACATTAAAGAACTTGTTTATTGCAAAGGATAACACTTGAGTTCCAGCATCCCTAAACAGGGCGTCTCAATAACACAGTGTGCTTTCAAAGCAGGTCTTGGCATAGCTGGTTGTCAAGTGGGGCTGAACTCAATATGACAGGAGGAGTGTGGAACACAGCAAAGCAATGGGTATTTAATGACAATTTAATGGGCTGATCAACACACGATCCCTTGCCTGCTGGGCTGTCTATTGGCCTGGGTGGATGTTTCTATTTGCAGGCCCGTGGGGGGCCAAAGCTAAAGATTTATACCTACATCTCACAGCGAGGGTATGGACACCCATTCAAACATCCTAATACATCTGATGGGACTCTTCTTACAACATAGGACCTCCTTGAGTTTTATGGCTAAACCTCATTCTGAGGAAAATGGAGAGGAACGTTCCAGAAAGAGTAGGTTTTAATTGTCAGGCAACATTCTTTACCTCAGCTTAACGCTGTAATTAGCATGCAGCGCTTGTTATAGAGAAAGCTGCTCACGAAACACAAACACACAGTTTGGGGAGAGCGAGACAACATCCGCCCACAGTTTTTGAAACTCGCTCCACTAGCGTAAAGAAGCAGTCCAGTGTCTACTGGGCATCATCTTACTGCATCTTGCTGCACATTCGTTCCACTTTTAATTTTACTGTAACACTCACATGCTAAGAGTCCTGTCACATCTAGCATAGGTTTCCAATTCAGGAGTATCTAGGGCTGTGCAATGTTGGTAGCACAGGCAATGTCTTCCACAAATAATGCCTCAAACACCTTATACTCGGCAGGAATTTAAATCTCCTTACTTCTGCCAGCTGAAGCAATAAATCACGGTGGTCTACTTATTTCAGCCCAATTAGGAAGTAAAGGATAAAGCGAAAATAGACCTTGTTAAGGAATCAGCAATTGGAGACCACAAAGATTTGGGGGAAACTATATATAGTGGATGAGTTCTTGCGAGTCCTCCCTTGTTAGTGGTCAGGCACGGTCTTGTTACTGTGCACTGATTGCCAAAGAGGGCCTGCAGTGAGCTTTGTTTGTCTCAGCTTGAGTAATGACTTTCCAAAGCTTTCCCTGCAATAGAGAACATGCCCCCCGCAACCACAATACAGTCATAAAGGAAGGATTACAGGCTCAAAAGTTACTATTCCTTCACAGTGACCGGGAGGCATGCGTAACAGCCCCAGGGGAGAAAGTGAGAACAGCCAATGAGAAGATGAGAAAAATGCATGCTGCAAAAAATAAAGATAACAATATCAGTGAAAGGCTGCAACATACGGTATGAAGTGCTTAGTTATTATTCAGAGGATGAGATTTGAAAGTAAATGGAGTAAAGCTGTTAGAAGATTTAATTTTAATAGGTTTTAGAGAACACACAAATGTCACACAGAAACAAAGCCTTAACTAATCACTATAGTTTTATCATAATTGCCTGCTTTGCAATACACTTTTTCATGACTTTGCATTGTCGCTGCCTAACTCTCACACTGTGTTGTAACCAAACGTGACTTGATAAAGCTCCAGGCGAAAATAAAAGCCACCAATTTCATTTAAATCTGAGTTTCTGTGTTGTGTTGTGATAGTATGTGTGAAAGGACAGTTTGCCAGTCGCTCTGTTTCTTTGGCATTGCGTTGGGTCTCTTTGTCCACAGTGGAATTTCATTGGTCCAAATCCCACTCAGTATTAAACAAAACAAAAACTGACTAATGAACTGTATGTTCAATATTTAAAAAGCAGCTACAGCTTATTAAAACAAAAGACGTGCTGATGTAACTCTATATTTATGATGTGAAGGGACTATAAATGCAAATATTCCATCAGAAATCATATATCAATAAAATGCACTAAATGTGCAGATTATTGATATAAACTGTGGCCAGTTAGCTAAAAGTAACTGCACTAATAGTACTACAAGTTCTACAGTAGCATTACTTGTTTGTCACATCTATTACAATGAAATCCATACAATTTAAGTGTTCAAAAACATTGCAGCCAATGAATATTCACATATTCAGCAGACAATTGGATGGAAGCAGAAGAACAGATACAGAGCCTTATGGAGACTGGCGCCCAGAAGGCAGTAACTCAAGCCTGGCTCCTTGTACCGCAGCCCCTCGCCACTTTAGCGACTGAGTAGTGTGACCGTCCAGTGGGGATGACAGACAGCCACAGGAGAAAGGCATTCTGATGACACATTCTGCCAGATAGACACATTAGATGCAGTCCAGGAATGCACAGCATCTCTGACTCACAGCACATATAGGTGCTGTCTGCTGGTCACCACGTTTACACCCCTTTCCGATAATAAAGCTCTGTTGGAGCGTGCCTTTCCCACGGGTTTTAGTCCTTCAGCTGTCCAGAGATTTGCCTGATTATTCACAGTGACTCAATCACTGATGAGAAAAGGGGGGCACAAAACACAAAGTTGGGGGGGCTTGATCATGATAAAGCAAGACTGAAGACAAATCGTGTTGCGACTTATTTCTTTAAAATTATGTTTCCATTAGAATAAAACTTAATTCAAAATTAGGTAAAAAAAAATTGAATACATTTTTGCAATAAGTGATAGAGATTTGCTACAGTGTAAAACAACGCAAATGTTTGCACCATTATGTGAATAAAACCATCTCTGGTAAGAGCGCATAACATAGCCATTGATTAACCAAAGAGAATGGCTTCATACAACATCTTAATGAGACACTAAACACTGACACAGAACTCAGTGGAACATGACAGCTCCAAAAAGCAGGTACAAACATTCAGCTGAGGAAAAATAAAGAGCCACTTTCTGCTGAGCAAAAACTATGAAATACCCAGAAACCTCAAGTTCTGCAATATGGGTCATGTGGTTTTATACAAGTAGCAAAAGAGCAAAATTTAGCACCTCATAAAAAAATCTGGTCCTCCAAACTTTTCATTAAATGGAAATTTACAAAACACAGTAAAAGCAGGTATTTAACAAAGACACCAGTGATGACTGATGGATGTGTGGTCTTCAGAGCAAACTCCAAGAAAACAGGAGTCAGGTTTCATTTGAGAGCTCCAGTTTCCAGATGAACCTCAGAAGGGCCAGGTTTGCAGTCAAGAACTTTTAAGTTCTTCTTAGTCAAGATCTTAAGTCTCTTCTCAGAACACTTCAAGCATTAAGCACATCTCATCAGAAAGCGCTGCAGACCAGATCAAATAATTGTGATGACTGTTCAGGTAAAACTTCTAACCAAACATCTGGACATGCTAAAAAAGAAACAGTAAGGCTACTAACTTGTCCTTCAGTCAACCTACTTATGGGTTAATTATATGTTTTGTCCATCCCTAGTGTCTGGTGAACTATTTAATACGACCATCATCATAAGTGGTAATTTAATATGTAATATTGTGGCCTAGACAGTGCATGGCTGGAAAGACTTGCCCTGAATGAACATTTCTTCCCTGTTGGCAATTAGGCCCCTAGTTTTTGCTTTCCAACTACACAAGAAACAGAAATAGTCTTCTGGAAAGTTTGTAAAAAGTAGAAAAAAGGCCAAAGGAGTAGAATTACAGCAGTTAAAAGCCACTTGACCAAGACCCACAGTCAAAAAATATCCATTCCAACGTCACCACTGCAAATAGGCCATTAACAATTCATTGAATTCTTAATGAGCGTGTGCTGTGTTGGAAAATGAAGGGTCAGGAAAAATCCACTTAGCTCAAATGCTGCACAAAATACATAAATGCTACGCTCAGTTGGTGGAAATTTAAACGTGATTTTATTTTGTGGCAGGAAGGTTCTGTAGGCTATATTTTGATACTGATTCACTCTCTGATATAATTCAAGCATGACGGGGGATTATTTAGAGGCAACAAAATAAAATTCAGCTTGACCTATTCAGTCTCAAGACTTTATTTGACAATAGCTTTTTGCTAGTATATATAGTTACAAACATATAGGCTAGTATGATGTAGCTTTGAGTTAAAAATGCTGCTGCATGTGAAATAATGTGATTATCCAACTGTGTCATTATTATTATTAAGAATGCAAATTGCCACCTGTCAGATCACAAAACGATAGGTAATTCTATGCCATAGTAGGAAATAAAGAGCCAGAGTTGCAAGAACTATGAAAAAATGTGGGGTGTAAACAAAAAAAGAATTTAATAGCAAAAGAAGGTTTATTAATAAAGGAAACAGAGGACAGAGAAACAGTTACCAATATTATCTCAAAGAGGATATTGAGTAAGCTGTACTAGACCTTAAAAAGCAACATAGCAGAACCAACAGGCTAAAAAAAGGCTAAAAACCAACAGGCTAAGAAAAGATACTTCATGCTTTAGGAACGATATGAAAAATAAGGTTTGATTTTGGTGGTTCACAAAGAGAAACGATGAGTCATGTCTTTTCTTATCCAGTACTTCAGAAGGTTTTTCTAAAAACTGGACCTTATAAGGCTGAGAGAGCTGTTTTCCTTCCTCCACCAAGCACAGCCTTAATAAATAACCACTCGCTTTGGGATCATGTCAACACAAGCCTTGTTACAGTTTGTGTCAGTGCAGAAAGACCGCCTGACACCTCAAAGCGACTTTGTTCGGCAATCCAAGCATCTCTGTTAAAATAACAAAGGCACCAAAAAATCAGCCAGGTCAAGTTTCAAACCGCAGTTATAATAAACATGGCTCAGAACAGTTGAGCCGCACCATCAATTAAATGTCTGCTACACAAGGCAGAGTGTTGTTTGGTTTCACTATTGTTATCCAAGAAGATGCAAAGCAAAAATAATACCCAGTTCAGGTTGACAACAAATGAGGCAAAGAGATTTTGCCTCAAAATCTATTTTGAGGCAAAAGTTGCTTTGCATAAGCTGCCGCTCACTAGCAACAAGTGAAGTCATTAGTGGAACAACACTAGTTCATTTTGTGATATTTTAGCAATGCTACACTGATGTTCTCGTGCCAAAAATCAATATTACAAATTACAATTTGGACAAATGTTGGCTTCCAGAATAAAAATTCTCCATTACAATTAAAAAAAAAAAATTCAATTAAGAAATCCAAATCCGAACAAAACCAATTAGCTTGTAAATAAATGTGATTTAAAAAATAATTACATTAACTATACTATAACTATACTGACAATACAATTCTAATTACATCACAGTTAAAAGCCTTAGAGCTCAGTTTGGACCTCAGTCGGTCTTGAAAGGTTTACTGCTAAAAATAAATTTCTCTGTGGAGAAAGCAGACAGAAGAAATTCCCTGCATCCTGGATCCCTTTTTCCTACTCTAAATAATAATGCTGTCCGACAGCTGACCTGGATTTGTCTGGCTCGCTCCGTGGTTGCAGCAAGCGTGCAACCCTTAACCTCTTCCTTACCTGCCCATTCATGCCATTATAAACATACTTTCTATAAAAACGTTACAGGGAGCACACAAACTGATAAAAAGTAAACCTTGACTTAAGTTATTTGGGCAAATGCATCTTAAGTTAGCTTAACTTAAAGTTTCCAAAGATATCTCGTGCCGTTGTTTCTCCATAGGATCAGATTGACAAAGTGTAGGTAAGTTTTGGCATACGACAGCAATGCAAACGGTGACGCTTCATTAGTTTTTTGTCTCTTCCTCCTCAGCCTACAGGTGCTGTGGTAAATAAACATGATCTTTTCCTCAGGACAAATGTTTTCCTCTTTGGCAGACTCTGTCTATAGACAGGAACTCACTGCATTCTCAGGAACGTACGTCTGATCCAACAACCTCTCAGATTCTCACCACTAACTAAAGATGCTAACTAAAGATGTTCTGCATTCTCAAAGCTTTTGGTTGCACCACAATTTCAGTTAAATGTAAATGCACTGGGAGCCACAGAGAATCAGGTAATACACTTGCTCTGATATACAGGCATCACACTTTCAAATAAAACTCTATAAATTCCCTGATGCAATAAAATTATGTCAGACATATTTTGACTAGAGAGATTCTGTTGCATTTTGCAGCATCTAACATACAACACACCATAAATTGGGCAAGCAAAATGGTCATACTTAAGATCAGCGTAAAACGAAACAAGAACAAGCGTTGGAACATCAGACCTTACACCAATTCTGCAGAAAATCAGTCCTTAAAAACCCATTAGTTCTGTTCCATATCTCCTAATTTACTTCTGAAGAAACTGTATGTTTTTAAGTGACGTTGACGCAATCTATGACTGTCTACATATGGGTTTACAAAAAGCAGTAAAATATACAGTAAAAGGAGCAAAAATAGCCAATGTTCTAAAATAGACGCTGCTTTATATGGCCACATCAGTACCGGCCGTGAGAGCTATTAGAGATCAATTATCGCTAGTGCTCCAGGAATTCTGGAGAGCTATTATTCTACGCTGGATTGCTTATGGGAACCGGGACCATTTCCTGACAGATCTTAACAGCTACTGATACAAACAGCAGAAGTGTAAAAATATACAGCTGGCATGTAAAACAAACATCTACGTTACACTTCCATCTTGCTCCGACAGGGATCACTGCCCAATTGCTCTCAACAGACATTCATCAACATGTCAACAAGGTCTATATTTAAAGACTCTTTTATTGTTTTATATAAATTGAACTTTAGTCAACACTTTGATTTTCCAGTCTTTTCCCAGGCCAGTTATCCATTTTCATTGAATGACGTCATCACGCAATCTCAAAACAAACAGTTTAAACACCAGGAGACACCGCCCTAGCTTTTCCCCTTTGAAAACAACATGAAAGCAGAGATGAAAACAAAGAATAAATAATGCATAGTGCTCAAAGAAAACATAATTGTGTAACGTTGTTGCACAGTAGTTCACAAGGCCTGATGTATATAGAAATGTTTTGTATTTTACTATGTTTATTTTATTATACAGCCCCACAGTCCCTCAGACTGAAGGAATGGCCAGTATAACTTCCTAAGCATCTGCTTTGAATGACACTAATAGGTCAGCCATGAAATCTCATACATCTGCTGTATTTTCTCTCTTTGGTCTTGGAGGATCTCTGAAACACTAAACTAGCACATTTTCACAGATGTCATGTCTCAAAGCCATTTTCTGGTAGATCATGCAAGTCATTATCCTACTGCTAATGACATTCTGCATTAGCCAAATATTATTGCACCAATTACTGCACCAGCGCTTAGCTCCAGACGCTACAAACATAATGGACAAATTGGTCTCGGACATCATTGCTGAGTCTCAGATATAAAGTTCAGCTATTGGAAGTGTCTGTTTTTTTAACCTCTGTGAAATGTTGAACACTTAAGCAGCATTATTTTTATAAGTTCAAAAATAAAACACATCTATTATTAAGAAACCTCAGGCAGTCCTTTTCTTATGATGATTTTGCCACATTTGGTCTTTGCTATTTTAAAAAAGGTTTCAAAACCTGGCAAGACGCTAGCAGTAACCAGCAATTTGTCTGTACAATGTAAAAACAAAAAAAGCCGAGATGCAACACAATAGAATACCTGGCACAAAGCTGAAGAAATGCAAACCAATAAGAAAATGTTATGTCCCTCATCGCAGTTGTTGAGGACAAACACTGGAAGAGAATGCTTATATCGGTTGCTGCTCAATTGCATCACATCTGGTTAGAAATCAGTGTTAATCTAATCCGCTTGTAATGCAATGACTGAGAAGCTGGTTGGTGTAATTAGCAGCTAATAGTGTTGTGGTCCTGATGAGCAGATAAAGTGGAAGTGAAAGTGTGAGAAGGGTGGGGTGTGCATGACAGCTGTGTTGGCTCCAGATCATCTGACTCCCGGGACGGAGCCCCAGTTTCCCTGCTGCGCTACAGCTGGGGGGACATAAGACAAGGCTGGCCCAAAACCGGCTCAGCCTCTAAGCCTAGTATCACAAACCTCCAGGCCACCCAGCTAACAATTTCAAGTTGAAAGAACATTACCCTAACATTTTAATCAAGTTACAAAAATGTTATTTTTACTCTTTTACTCTTAAAGTTGTTTTTTCAGAGGTTGTGCTAACATTATCATTTACTTACATTAACATTTTTTATTTTAAAAACTTTAAGAGAAATATCTGTGATGTGATATATGTAACTTTTAAAAAAGTTCTACCAACGTTCTTGCAAGAACAATTTTCTTAAGTTTGAGACAACTTTAATACAATGTTGGCCAATGTTCTGAAAACGTTCCTTGTTAGCTTTCTATAATGGAAAGAGCTAACATTAACACATAATGGCAGCTGCTTAGCTGACACATGCAGATACATCAAGCGTGACTCAAATAACTCCAAACTCAAACCCTGAACTCCCAGATCCATGAGACAGAACCAATAAACCAAGTAAACAAAGATGTTCCAGTGAATCCACTAACATCCACAGTAACACCCAAAAAATGAACAAACCATCTGACTGTCAGTGATCCGACACTACAGCTGTATTCCCAGAGAACCGCTATGAATTATACACAGTCTCACAAACTGGTTTAGTGAGAACAACTGGGAGGTTGTACACCATATAAACTGAATTCTAATGCAAGCAGAGTTGCGTGACAGTCCAAGGTGAAGTCAAACAGACTCTGTGTACAAGTTTAAAACGAAATAGCCCGATACGCTTGATTGAAAGCGTCTGGCTGGTTTTCTTTTGGGATTCTCAGAGGAGATCAACGTAAGAATCACATTCAGTTTCAAAATAGTGTTTTTCTGGTTTTCACACTGAAGCATTGACAGACGTTCCCACAATAACAGCGCACAGTATTTGTATGGAGAACAAAATTAGGTTTGAAAACATCAATGAGGTTTGGCGTTAACAATGTTTGACTCTTTTTCTAATAATATAACACCATTTAAGGAGATTACATGACCATACATGTTATCTGCTTATAAAGCGTAAACCGGCATGAGTCTACGCATGTAAACACACCCAACAAAAGCTTTAAATCCAATTGAGCTGTAAAGCTTTCTAATCCTGGAAAGTGCTAACGTGATTTGATGAGATACATACGTCTTCATTACTGTCACGTCTATGTGTAAAGCTTCTTTCAACTAATGGGGATATATCAAAAACAGCTACTCAGCCAATATTAAATATTACACAATAAGCAACATCCAATCATTTCATTTTCTGACTGGACCCTTGGAGGAAAGCTGTACCCTCTTATACCAAACAAAAGCGACGAGTAAACAAATATCTCTCCATATAAGGCTGTGCAGATCGCATTAAGCTGACTAGTGGTTTTTAAATAGGGGCCTGGGTGGGTTTCCTGTGGTTGCTGTCTGAAGGGGGTCCTAATGAGGTGAAGAAAAGAACATATGTGGGCTACAGGGCTCTCACATATAGAAGCTGCAACACAGAGCTGGTGTTATATTTTATTATGAGACCCGAGACTGTCAGAACACGAACCCAACAGTTCTCTAAGGCTGATGATAAAGGGCGGAGCTTCCTTTCACAAGCTTCTTTGAATGTGCAACAATAAATATTCTAAAGAGCTAAATATGGCCCAATATGAGGGGGCTGGTTCACTGTTATCCTAACTCGGGTGTTTCAAAAACAACCTAATATACTGATCAGATACGCAGCTGCTTATTCACATGGTGTTTTAACACTTAAGTGGTTTATAATAAAAGCAGCTTATGTTCTTCTGGAGAATATTTGACTGAACTGTCTCGCTCAAGGGCTCAGGATTGGCAGCAAAACATTTTGTCTAACGACAGCAGAACCTCCAATTTACCAAAGTGGATTCAGTTTCAACCGCCACCGAACCAGATGCACACAAGTGTTTGAAGCTAAATAGTTCACGATAGCACAATAAGAGTGATTGGATTTAGATACTGTACATAACGTTTGAGAAGAGTTTGCTGTTGTGGGTAATTATGTGTAACACATGGGCTATTTGAAAAAACAGTTAGGAAATACCAACCATTGCCAGACCAATTTGGTTTACGAACACCACTCGTGTTTTGCTGCCACCCCCCCTTACAATTTAATGAAAGGCAAAGGGTTTGTAAACTATTCTTGGTTTAGTCTTTGTGCATGTGACACTCGGATCAGGTCTGGATAGCGGAGACTGTGCCGTGTGGAAGACAGCACACAGGCTTTGCACATCCATCCTCAGCTGTCTAACAGAGACAGAGTGGCTCCACTTTCCTATCGTCACAACCCACTCTTGGAGAAGACGGCTCAGTTTTAAAGCTCTTTGTAACAGTGTGGTTGCCTCCAGTGAAGTAAGTCCTGCACAAACCTCAAGTCAAATGAAGGTTTCAGTTACTGGTTTCAGTTACTGTCTGTACTGATAAAAAGCAGTTTAACAGTGTCCCTGGTACCAAGCCTGTTAGGGCTTCAGTATTAGGGAATCAGTGTTATATGCATTGGAACAAATACAGTTACACAAAAACAACAACAAATACAACTAGACAACGTTACAATTCAGGTAACAGTCAAAAACAACAAGCAGCAGGATTAAATATAAAAGATTATATAATCTTCTAATCCTAGTAAAATCCTAATATATAAACAGGATTAAATGAAATAGGATTAAATATATTTAGCCTTTAAAGACATGAAATGCCACATAATAGTTTAATCCATTGATTAACCATTTTTTGTTTAAATTTAATCTGAATGAGCCTACAGACTAAAATGAATCTGGCTTGCATGGGAAAGTACAACACGAGCAATTACTACACCACTAATTGCCAAAAAGAGCAGAAAAATCCTCACAAACTGAGAAACTGTCATTTTACTAAAAATGTAGCTGAAAAGATTCCTGCTACTTTTAGTTAGTCACCCCAACAATGACTCAATGAGTCAAAAATAGAGAGACTGGTCAAAGCTGGAGAAGCAGGTCACTCCTCAGGCTCCAGCTCAGTGCATCTGGAGCTGGAGTCTCTCAGAGGACTATATATTTGTTCTGGGATTCAGAGTGATTTAAGGGGAAGAGAAATGAGGCAATGCATGATGTTCATGCCGCAGACTGTTATTTATTAGTCTGAAGGCCTCTATCACCCTCAACACCTGTGTTAAGTGCACTCTGTTGACTGATTAAAAAATAGTGGCGAGTCATATAATAAATAATAAATAGGGGAAGAAGAGACATTCAATTAACAGATAAACTAACTGCATAAAAGCATTGGGAGTTGGCGATATTTGGGCATTATATTATATTGCAAAACTTTATACATTATCAAGTATAAGTGCTATATCTGGCATCTTATTAAACCTCCATCAAAGAATAGTGAAAAAAAAGTAACTAAAAATATGTATTCTTGGCAAGAGATTATCAACACATTATCACAAAGTTAAAAATTGCAATGGTTTAAATTTACAGTATATTTTAACCCCACCCCCATGTGGCTCTCTCTGCTAATCATAAACAACGCTAATTGGCCTTAGCATTGGTTACATAAAACCATTAAATCTAAAAATCAAGTAATCAGAAACGACAGTCACAGTCTCCAAACAGATGGTTGTGTTTTCACAAACTCATTCCTTTAAGATGGGTTTACTCCTATTGTGCACAATATTGCACCGCCACACAGTGACCTAGACGTGTTTAAGGAAAAACAGCTGGATTCATTATTTTCTATGGCCGCAAGATATCTGTCCAGTCTGTCTTTAAAACAAAGGTTTGGTTTTTAAGTTGAAACTATTTTTACAAGATGCATGTTCTCAATATTTCAATACAAGCTTTCCAACCTAACAAATAAAGTGAATTTTAGACAGGCTGTGCTGTAAATTTGTGATTAAGAGCGTCAGAGGAAAACTCCACACAGAACTCCACATGTGGTTTATCAAAGCTGTCAGCTGTGATTTATGACATGGGAATAGGTTCACATATTGCTGTTATATGGTGTCATAAATTGGCTGATATTTCCTAGTCTCAGTAAAAGACGATGATTATTAGGTTATGAACTCATTTATTAACTGGCCTTTATGGACTATCACTACCAGCAGATACAATTCATTCAATTAATCAAGAAACAACTAAAGAGAGAGCAAAAAAAAAATGCACATGACAATAATCATTAACAAAATTATTATTAATCTGTGAAATCAAAATATGCCACAAATACGCCTCATTTAACGAAATCTTTTGCTTCATAAATACTTGATGACCTCATATAGACGGCTCCAAAATCTGCTGAAGAAAGATTTTCCTGCTTTAAATCATAACCAGTACACAGAACCGCTCCAGCTGTAATAAAATTTGATGTCCCTCTAACAACAGTACGTCTGTCTGTCTGTCTGCCTGTAAAACACTGGCCTCTCTTTCTGTTAACTTTCAAGGTTCCCTGTGCAGACACATTAATCTGAATGTAATCCAGTGCTTTGTCTGCCTTTTTTTCCTCTTTTAAAGGGAACTACACAGAGAGGGAGTGACTGTATTTTCCCATAAAGAGAAATAATCGAAAAGTTTCCTGGGTCAGTCTTACCTCACTGTTTAAGAATGTCCCGTGAGACCAAGGCCAGATTGTTAGCTTGTTTTACCACCACAGTCGCTGTGCACGTTTCTGAGCGCTGGCTATGCTGAAGTGCACTATGCAGTGTTGTACACAAAGCCGTCTTGATTTACAGGTTAACAGCATGGCTGACGTTCTACGTCTGGTGGCAGTTTCTCTTTTCCTCTGACTGAAATAAGTCTCACAGGGCAGGAGAGCGACTGAAGGCTATAGGCTGTGTCACTATTGCTGTTTCAGTTCTTAACAGCATTTAAAACGGCCCCCTGTCAGAAATGTTACGTTAACCTGCCTGGAAAACAAAGAAAAAAAATCAATGATTACTCAGCCTTAGCCAACACACAGGTGTTCAATATGGTGCCTTGGGGGCTCAATGTTACAGTGGTAATAAGCTAAGCCCTCTACATGCATTACACTTGTAGAACGCCAGTAAAAAATACCACATGCTTACAAGTTAGATTAGGTAAGAAAACCAAACAGGCGCCATCTGTAAACAATCACATGGGTTTAGTTTTAGCTACCTGCTCCTTATATTCATTACCTGTTTGTTGAGAGTCTATCTTTGGCTCTGCACGGCTTTCACAGTTCAGAGAAATTCCTACTGCTATCTGTGAAATAAAAATACACACAAATGAATCAGTATAAAGCGTTTGTTTACATTTTAGGCTAACATTAACATTTTCAGTACAGAAAAAGGCTTTTTCAAATGAAATGCAGGCATACTGTACACCACTTACCTATCCCAGTTTCTCTGCTCTTTTTGTAGCTGAATAAACGTTGGGTACACTTGAGGCTTTTCCTCAAAATGACTAATTCAAACCACAATATAATGCATGAAACAGTGTATGAAGTATCCTGTTACATTAAAGTCCTACTTTTAAAGTAAATGAATCACTGCCACCGGTCTCCAATCACTGAACTAGTGGTCTTCTCAAAATAAATTGAAATACTGGGGTCCAGCCTATAGCATCATGGAAAACATAGTACTGTATAGAGCAAATATCTGATCTTGCCATTTTATGTTCCCCTTAACTAAAATTAGTAAGAAAGTAGAAAAAGGACACTAACAAATTGTTTATTGTATGTAAATCTATTTTCTCACTGTATGTGAATCTTTTTTCTCAATAATGTATACTTTTGATAAAGCACAAAAAGACAATTATTCACAAAGTTACAAAACTTTATGGCAGTTATTCCATAAATTGTATAGTAATTCATTTCTAAAACATTCACGTGGTGTTCTTACTCAGAATCTGGAAGTCTTGAGTCAGCTAGTTTTAAGTCAGGGGCACTGCCCTAATGTGGAATAGACATGTACCTAAAATGAAATATTTTGGATATTACCAATTGATGAGTCAAGAAGCAAAGCGGCTGTTTTTGTAACGAACGTTTCCATTACAAAAAAACTTTAACAACTACAAAAGCACCACTGAGGTATTCTACTATAAATCGTCTGACAAATTTCTTTAATACCTCATTAATGTTCATATAAAATTATTGCAATTGCTAGTTTAGTTCTTTATCTTAGCAAAACTGGGCGGATGTGTTTAAAAATATTGACGGTAAAGTAATCAGTGGCTTTTGGAAGAACTCCACAGTGTCATTTCAGTGCCCAGCTGTTTGGATATCCCGCCTTCCCAGAATTAGTTTTAGTGCGAGTACATTTCAATGCAAATACATTACCCAAAGGGACAGCACAGGCCATAGCTCACACCATGAAATAAAGAACATGATTGAGTGGGTGCAAGACTTCAGTGGTTCAGGATTTATTTTTCTTGGACAAGGTCTAAATCCTACAGCTTTGATGGATTGTTATTCTTGGCCTCTGGACCTTTAGCTTGTTTATCACTGACAAAACCCTGACCAGACCTGTGTCCACTACTAAACTTTCAACTGAAGATTATTTACAGTACATGGATGAATCTTACCAAAATGCAGATTTCATCCCCCCCAAACACACACAAATTTTTGAAATGTAGCAATTTTATTTATATAGTAAAAATACTGTAATACTGTATTATTATAACAGTATTTGAGCATGAATGTCATAAGAGTGTCAAAAATAAATAAAATAATGACTATTAGTTTTAATGACAATTAATGAAAAATAGTGTTCCTGACCAGTTAAATGTACCTGAAGAAATACAAAGTCTATTTGAACAGCTTTTGAAATTCTAACCTTAAAAAAAATTGGGGCTATTTCAGGTCTGTATTTTTGGAAATCCTCAGATGAGCTCAGTGCTGATCTGACCTCGGGGTACACATGCAAATATAACTCCATCCCTTTATAACACGTCGCGTGATAGGACCTGTTTAGCGTTATATAACAATGTATCAAGACAACAGACAAAAACAAATACTGAAACAGGTTGTATTCCCCATGGCAAGATTTACCAGCGATTACACACAGTCTGAGACAGTCAGGCCTTCAGACATCAATTGTCATGTCTTAAAATATATAAAAGGATAATGAGGCCCAATCCTTTTTACACCCTTCATAACAAGCTCATACAGGAAAGCTGGTTATATAATTACAAATTTTAGCCATTAGTGACCCACCCATGGAGGAACCATTGCAGGATTTACTACAACTGGGTGTTAATCTATGACAAATGCTATACATTCACACTTATGGAGTGCAGTAAGACCGCTAAGCAGAGCTCTTCCAGCATAAGACAGAAAAACATAACAGCTGTCAGGAATTTACTGCAACTGTGCCACTTTTTATAGTTGTTTTAGTTAAACCACACCTAAAATAAAAACTCTTTTAAAGCTTGACTTTTAAACCCACACGACTTTCTCTGTTGCTGTCTGTGTAGGGTCAAGCCAGAAAACAAACAAACCTTTTAGGGAATTAACCTATAAAAACCTCACCTATGGTTCTCCTTGCATAATAAACAGAGTAGCCTTTAAACCAAACAAACTACACACTTCAGTCTATAGCTTAAAGTTAGAGGCAAGCATTGATGTTACAGTAAACTCTGACTCTTTTCTGACAACCCAATACCACCAAAGTGTTCTTTACTACGAGTTACCAAAATAATATCACTGTAGTTCTTAAAATTACCAATAACTGATAGGAAAAGAAGAGGAAAAACATACCTTAACATATCAAATACAGGATCTTCATGCATCTACCAATGATCACCTCACCAGAAGATCATCTTCAAATCTCCCATTCCGAAATCTTCTCAGTAACTCAACATCTCTACCGGACTCTCAAGTGAACCCTCTCAAGTACGCCTCCTGAGTATGTTTACCTCTCTTCATCTCATCAGTTCATCTCCTGTAGCCTGTTCCAAAAAGGCCACACCTGTGCAGGGGTGCAACATCTGTGCAACCAAACTTGCTTTACTCACAACTGCATTACAAGCCTCTTAAAATTCCCTTACTGTTGTGCCAAAACAACACCTTCAGGGAGAGGGAGAGAGAGAAAGAGAGGGAGGGAGGGAGGGAGGGAGGGAGGGGGGGGAGCACACCTCCTTCCATGCTGTCTGTTCATTTTGCCCATCCAGCTGTAAGAGCGTTCGTAGCCATGGAAACTACTTAAACGCAGCCTGAAGGAAGTGTGTCATTGTGTTTTAGTAATGCACCAGAATAAATAGAATGAGGAAAGAACACTAGCAGCTTAATGCTAATCAAGTTTTGCCACATGTAGCCTAAAGGTCATTTAAATATTGCACATAGACGTTTACAGAGACATTTTGGGTAGCACAAGCAATCAGATGCAATACATATGAAATCAACAATGTTTACAACAGTATTTTCCTTTGATTAACAGCCTAGCAGTAAAATTACAGTCATGTAGACATGTTGCAACCTTCACCGATGTTACAGTGTTCCTAGAGACCACGCCTGTAATCAGGGCGTTCTCCGTGGAACAATAATTAAGATCATTCTAAAAAAAAAGTTTGTTCCCCGCAGACAAATAAATCAGTCAGTTTTTTGGCCAACAATTTTTTACAGCAATGGGTGCCGATTGTAAATGATCTATTGATGTTTTACTTTGTATTTGGAAGAATAAATACAGCATTGACTCACAGGAAATGCATCAGTATTCAACAGAGGTCCTCTGAGAACAGCTAATCCCTAATGGTTTGTATAAACAGAAGTTCTCTGAAGAATGTCAAGAGATAATGATGTGAACTTTTCTTCTTCATTAAACTATATATAAGCCATGAGGCCTACAGCATGAAAGATAATTTTCCAGATCTTTCTAAAATCCTATATCACCCATCTATCTCTGCAAGTCCTACATAGTCTACCGTTACGGCTTGTACATGCACTGAAATTATGCAGAACCAGCCTGCGAGACAGAATGGATAACAGGCACCCTCAACATCTTGACGCCCACAGAGCACCTCAACATGGCCTCAGTCTGAGAGCCAACATCCACTTTTTATCCAGCAAGTTCAATAAACCACAACCGTTGTGGTATCAGACCCATCAGGGCTGAGATAGGCAGCACTCATAAACAACACCGACAGCCTCTATGGTCTGCATTTATGAAACGTGACAAAACATTTTAATGCTTGTCTTCAGCTCTTTCTCCTTTTCCCCTAGAGACAGATCGGATTTATGATCTCTGCCTCCACTATGTTATCCCACTGTGCGACAGAACTATTAGGGTGGAGAATGGGGAACTAATGCATGGAGAGCACTTTCCCACCAAAGTGATGGGGTGGAGGAACCACTATGACCCCAGTCTGTTCCACAGCTGCTGGAGGCCTCAAAACAACAACAACATTCAGATGTCTTCACCGCTTTCCATTAAACCTTTCCTAGACTGGCCAACAAGGTTGTGTGGGAACAATATAGGGATGGAAAAATCTAAGCAATCCTATGGGACTTTGGTTCTGTCTAACCTACCTGAAGGAGATGATGAAACAGGTAATACTTTGAAGAAAGAGCCAACAATCTCTTGCATGTGCTAAACAGTTCAGGATCCACCGGTCATTGTATTCCACTGTGGGGGTGACATTTAGAAAGAAAATAAACAAGGAAACTGGGCGGCGGCCCTCTGGTATTACCATTCCACATGCTCCCAGTCCACAGTCCATTTACTGGCACTGTATCAATTTGCAGTTTCTTCCCCCACAGTGGAGCTCATAATTTATCCCATTGTTTTACCCACAATAACATTGTGCCACAGTAAGATAATTCCCACTGTTGGAGGCAACGCCTGTCATAAAACATTAAACATAGTCTTATAAATAAAACCTTGCAAAGTTCTCTGTCATTCAAGTACGCAGGCATGCAACTAAAGCCGCACAATTGCTTTGTCCTCTTTTTTCTCTAGTTTGCCCTCTTTCCTTTCTAAGTTTCCTGTGGAAATCTTGGCAAAGCTCCTGGCACTGAAAGAATGTCTTTGCCTCCATGGCTGTGTGGAAAGCACAAAAGGGGACACTGTTGCAGCGAAGGACACTGATTGGCCGACAAACTGGACAGTTACTCAACATGCTACAACACTGTACAATGACACAAGTCCTGCCCCAAGAAAACCCACCTGTCAGAGAGCATGAGGGATCTCAGGCATTAGGCTCTGTTCCAAAAATGTGCATAACGCAGTCTTTACGAGAATTTTCGTAACCCCTTGTTTGGCATTGCTTTGTTTTAGAATGCAGCTAAGCTGAGGATTAGATTACAGAGGAAGTAATCAAAAGCATTTTTAAAAAAAAAAAAATCGAAGTTTTAAAGCACAGTTTGCAATCTGCATCAAATGCTTAGTAGTTACAGCTAAGTAGTTTTTGAAAATGACCACCCACCACCTCACTGCGCATACAGGAACATCTTGATTGCGGCTTTTCCGTCACGATGCATGAGGGCCCTGGTACTACGTTGGAAAAATACAATGATTCCTATTGTCTTATCACACCACCACTTGGGACAAGATAGGACATGTCCAATTTATCCCATGCATTACATCATAATCATTCGATCAGCACTAGGATTTTTGGTTCAGAGATTTCATTAAACACACATTAAATAATCTGATGTGCAAAGGTTCCCAAGAGATGGGAGTTCAGCCCTGCAGATGATTTGTAAGGCAAGAATTAAAATTTGTAAAGCTCTGGGTTGCACATAATCAAAAAACAGACATTAGCGATTATATTTTGTGGCACCAAATAGATAAATACGTTATTTACCAAGCCAGATGATATCTATTACAGTTTATTTATGCTAGTAAAGTCCACTAAAGCACCGCATCCTCAGAAAAAAACTCACCTGCTCATTAGCTGCACTTAAACCTGAGGTACACGCTTTTACATCTCAGGTTCCTCACGCTTCCTCAACATCTTGCATTACCTTAAAGGATCATCCGAATCACAGAAAAATTGCTCTCTACTTATAGATGTTCGCTGGGTTAGAACAGATAAGTGGTTACTATGGCAATGCTGGAGTTTTAAATAAGTTGGAGGGAGCAGCTTTCAGATTTATCCTCACCTGGCGTTCAAGCTAAGTGCTTCAGTGAACTAGCGTGAAATCATACAAACACTTTTCTAGATTTGACCGCACACATAAAGGCTCATTCACAATGACAGTATTTTTTGTCATTGTGATGTCATCAGGTCATCAGGCATGAATCAACCTTAGTCAAAAAAGGTCTTTCATGCATTCTATTTATTACATCATTGTATCTGGGAAGAGACACATTATACAGAACTGTGACATCACTGAGTTTCACTTCCTAAAGTTATCCTGAATTGCATTCATGTTTGACAGTGTGACTTCCACTGTCTTTGCTTCCATTGGCGGTTTAAAGTTAAAGTTTAAGTTTAGTAAGAGCACTAGAGTTCATAGATACGCCCACATTTAATCACCAATTGCTGCTGTAGCTCATGCCACCGGAAACAGCCAATCCCCATTGATAAATCACTTCTGGTTACTGTTACTGAAAGTTACTGTCTGTATGAACAGGGCTTAAGAGTTTTACCAAGCTGCCCAATATGAGTTATGAGAGGAAGCTACACATCCTGTGAAGGCATGGGAAGAATGTCTAGATGAAAAAAACCTGAAGTGAGTACATCCTAAATAAAAAGGGCCATTAAAATGTAACAAATAACATCAGATTTGGCTCTATTCTGAGTGCAAACAGAAACAGACTGGTAAGTCTTTCTTTTCTTGTGCAATTTATGGTTACTATCATAGGTTAATGTCATGACGTGCGTGTAAAATGTGATTCATTGATTGTGTATTGTGTATTTTTTCAACCCCAAGCAGACATTTCACCCTACCTTCCTAAGGCTGAAATGATGGAACACCAATCTAAACACACTGCCATCTGACCGACCAAAACACAGACTTGACCGGCATTTTCCTCTTTTCTGCACGGCGCCACATGCATCTGTGAAAAGACATACATCTATGCAAAAGTGTTGGAATAAACCTTGACCCTCAGAAACACAGAATTTCCATCCACACTGTCTTTCTGCCATGCTTTACCTAGATTCCATATTAGCATTTGCCAGATTTTAGAGGTTGCAATAATGTTTGAGACATCTGCAAACCTCAGATCTCCAATGGCAGCGAGTATGTGTGCACGCACGCACGCGCACACGCACACACACGCGCACACACACACACACGCGCACACACACACACACACAGTTTTGTCATCGCTGTATGGAAATAACAGCGAAAGGAACAGGGCCTCACACAGGCTGAACGTTTTTGCATCTAAATTGAACTATATTTGGAATCACAAGCTTTGTTAGGAAGCCTACCCCCACAGCGATGTTGTGTTTTGCTGAATAAAACAAAACCGTTCAAGAAAAATTGTGTCATGAAAATGTGCCTGGAAATGAAGCAGACAAGCTGAGAAAGCAATAATGAATACTGGTTTTGCTGGAGGGATTATGCCCCATTGCCACATGCCCGAAGGTTTTCTCAACGTTGCACTTAGGCTGTTGTGATATTAAACTTTCTGAGGTCATCTACAATAATCAACATAGACAGTGCATACAATAAGAGGATTATCCTGGCTGAACCTGGCGTTGTAAATGTATTTGGTATAAATGTTCTGTGCTTACCAAGCCAGTTTGATTTATAAACACAAGCCGTTGTAATCATAACATGTCATTACAGTCACCCTCAGACTGAAAGACGGTAAGTGGTGATGATGGAAAAAAATACTGAATGAGCACAACACATCACCTGTTACCTCTGGAAAATAACACAACCAATTTGTTTACAGCTCATCCAAATATCGTGTTTCTTTAGTGACGCTTTTGTACCGGGTTAGCTCAGCAGTGAGGGAACGGTCGCTAGTTTAGCTACAAACCATCAAAACTAAACTAACAATTAACATACACTGATTTTTAATACTCTCCTCATGTGGCAAGAAGCAACAGACTATGGTGGTGCTGGAAAAGCTCTTACGATTGAGGGGTTCATGGGATGGTCAGGGCTGTCAGATCTTTATGAAGATCTAGTCCAGGTGTGGCCTTCATGGAAGTCACTTGAGTCCAGCTGTCCTTTCCTGTCCACACGGTGGACAGCCACTCACATCTATAGCATGCAACAGTATAGCTTCCATTCACTGACAGATTACTTCCGATACATACTGTGACTGGAGCGCTTAACATTCTTTACACAGAACCTTTTATAGATCCAGTGTGGTTTATATATTGATTTAATAGTGTTGACCTTCCTCTGCTTAAATGTTGCCCAATATGGGCTCTTGAAGAGCATAAATGCAAGTAGTAAACCCAGAAATAGACTGCCTGGCCCAACAAACGTTCCAAAAATTACGAGGTTTGCTTTGCTTAGCTACAACAAGGGCAAGAGGAAGTTCTTTGACTGTGCAAGCAACGTAATTGTATGCCTCAAAAATTGCTATGTATAATTCATTGAGCGCATGTAATTCAGCATGCGTTTACTGCACAGAGACCTCTATATATGCAAAAGATAAACTAACATTCATTTTCAAAGGTTAGGGCCTTGTTTTAAAACCTGTGTATTGTTGGCTCACATCGCAGCCTGTTCCTGACACAGAGATTGAATTAACTATAATGTATTCTCTGCATATATATTTTTAAAATGGGAAAATGTATCTTCTTGTCTATAATGCATATTTACAGCCCATGTGATCAGCCACCGCTGACTGTCTCTTCATATGTTATCAGTCTTTATACAAACAGCCCAGCTGTTCTGAGAACAGATTCTCTGCAGGGGCCACACACAAACACACACATACTGTACCATTATAGGGTCAATAATTCAGTCCTGGACTCCACATGGAGTTTAATGAGCTACAGTCAATAGCAGGCGTAGGCAAGGTGGGGTACAATGGGTAGACAATGAGCGATATACCGCTGACCAGACTCTTGCCAATGCACCCCACTGTAGCGCCCTAGTCTGTTCAGCCATAGAGCGGCTGATGTGTGGGAATGAATCAAACCAGGTGGCACATGATTTCACTCTCGGGACCTGGGAAGCATATTTTTCGTGTATTAACAACACGGAACAATTCAGTATTTGTAATGCATCCAACTGGGAAAACATACAGTGTTAGAGGCAACAAGGTTGTGACTGACCCAGAACAATCAATTCTGGGGCTTGGCAAGCGATTAATGCATCAGATCCCATAGCTGTGATCTGCTGCTATTTTGGGCTAATTGGAGAGGAAACGATTCTGAGACTCGGTATCTGTCAAGTTATCAGCTAGTGACAAAGAGCAGAGCCCGGCTCAAGGTTGCGCTCACGCAGGACAGGCATGCATTAGTGCAGGCGGGATGCCCAGTTACACCCACAGCAGAGAGACCCCACCGAGATATTTATAAAGAGAGCATGACAGGGATCTGATCTTTCCAAGATGCACAGAGCGCAAGAACCGTGCCAGTTCCTAGGCAAGCGTGAATTAAACGCCACCTCAGTCAAACCAAGCATGTAACTCAACTTAAAGCGAAACACAAAGCTTTACTCAGCGAACCCCACGTGTCCAACATCAAACTTATACATAACGCAATCGATGTCGTTTTAAGAGGAGAGAATCGTGAATATGTTTCATTTTACAGTCCCGAATACAATACAGTACAAAACAATACGTGGCTACAATGTGAAATAGAGCAAATGTACTTATTCATTCATGTAAATTAAACGTAGATTAGTTACGTTAAACTAACAGACACACTATAGCACAACAACGAACCTATAAACAGTAATAGTGAAAGTATTTGTTTCGTACAGGCAATGCGAACAAAGCGCTCAGTTTACAAATAAATACACCGGCTGCGCGCGTGGAAGTTTGTCGATGCCGTAAAATCTGTGCATGAAACTCACAACATCGCCTTCAAAACAACGAGTCGTGACATTATTCAAACCCAACTTGGACACGTTCACTTAAGCGCATCTTTAAACGTTAGCAGGGCGTTTAATTTGACAATCAGCAAACGCATAACTTCCACTTAAACCTGAACGCTAAGTACCGTAAGCGGTAAAAGACTCCATATGCCAACAAACACGTACCGTGTCGCTCCGGGTTTGAGGCTTGTCGTCTGGGATTTGAGGACAGCTCGATATCCAAAGCGATCGTTTCGTGTGTAATATGTCAACAGAGGGTTTTGTGGAGTAACGCCGTTCAGACCGCGCGTGCTGTCAGCAGCCAGCGCGGAGTGAGGAGAGCCGCAGCGGGGCTCTTCCTTAAACACACTGGGGCGGGAATTTGTAAACCGTGACATTAACTAAACGCTTACCGTCCCCTTATCTGTTGCCGTATTTAACCTGATAGATAGATAGATAGATAGATAGATAGATAGATAGATAGATAGATAGATAGATAGATAGATAGATAGATAGGTAGGTAGGTAGGTAGGTAGGTATAGATAGATAGATAGATAGATAGATAGATAGATAGATAGATAGATAGATAGATAGATAGATAGATAGATAAGTAGGTAGGTAGGTAGGTAGGTAGACAGGCAGGCAGGCAGGCAGGCAGACAGACAGACAGACAGACAGATAGATAGATAGATAGATATATAGATAGATAGACTTAACATAAACGTACAAAAGTCCAAGCAAATCTGTCAGTCTCTAAGATAACAGGCTTGTTTGCACCCGTATACTCCTTTCATTTATTTTGTGCTTCATTTTAACACATTTATTATTTGTTCTCCCACAGTTGAAGACAATCCCAATGCATCTTTGAATGAATAGATACAGAAAAATAAGATATAAAGAGTTGAATACAGAAATGACACTGTTGTGACTCAGCTATGGTTCTTCACCGAGGTAGAAGACGTTTTTCCTTCTAATTCCCCACAGGTTCCTACAAAACTGATTTCTGCAGATGCTTGTTATATGAATTCAGTCCAAAAGGAGTTAATCCAAAAGTTTGGCTTGTACATGTAACTGTTAATGATCAAAAACAAGAATAAACCAGACAACTACTGAGGGAGACACACTTATGCAATCACCCAGTCATGGTTGTTTTTGTACCCTTTGGCTGTCTTTTCTTGTTTCTCTAGACAGAAAACAAAGAACACGCAGTCAACAGGCACCTGAGAAGGTGTGTAGATCCATTTAAAGCTAATGGAGCTGTTAAATTCAGCTAAAATGGCATATCAAATGTTTACAAAACAGAACCATTTTTGGTTTTGGTTAAAACAGGGTTTTTCATTACTTTAATATATTATTGTTGCGTGCCAGTTATTTCACATTCTGTTTAACAATGTACCTCTCTTAAATGAACGACATTGCAGTCCATTAAAGTCTAGTCCTGAACTTTTTACCCTAGTATAAACATTTCTGCAATATCTTGCAATGAATTTTACAATATCTTGATTCTTATCTATATTCGCTGGGGTGTTTTTACACAACTGTGTAAACTAACTCACAAGGTATACTCCCTTTCTTGAACTCAAACCAAAAAATACATTAGGTTTCCTGCAATATTTAATAGATGTCAAACTACAGGAACAGTGGGTCTCACTGGAAAGGATTCCTCTCAGCATGCAGGGAGGCCGCAGAGCCCCTCACCCAAAATCAACATTTGCAGCAGGGGACAAGAGATTCCCGCAGCTTCTCCGTTCTGTGATTTCCAGGCAATGACACTAATAGGAGACAATTTGCTGTAATTGCAACAGTATGGGAGGGGATTTGTGAACAATTGCAAAGGACAAATTGCTGACAAGATTTTTGCTGCCACTGTCCTATATATATTATTCAAGCACAACAGTTTTGCAGAAAAAATAATCTCTTTATGCAGACACTTTGTTTTTATTGAAAGGGACTTGCATGTGCATTCAAGAAAATGTACAGTATTTCAGTATGTGTTCCCTGGGCTTGAACCCACAACACTTTGCTAATGCATTGCTACGTTTGTACAGAGTCACATTTGTGTGCTGGTGCTCACGCAGGCTGGAAAACAATCTATGTGATTCGTCCTTGATACAAATATATTCCAACTCTCCTATTGATTGGGTTTGTTTACTGGGCCGGTTCTGCTGTCCTAGATCTGCTCACGGTATTATCCGGTCCCTCCACTTCAGTCAAAGCTATCTGTACTCTGTGTCTGTAACCTATAGCTGAGATTGAAGCCTGGGAATATCATAAATGGCTGTGCCACAGAGAGAAATGAAGCCACCATAATGATTCAATTAAATCCCAGAGGGACTGGTGAGAAAGTGGAGAAAGACAGAGGAGTCAGCTGTTCAGTTTGAAAAAAGTAAAGGGCTCTTTCACTCAGAAAGAGGAATAAATGTCAAGAATCTCGTGTGCCCAGTTTGTCATTGTTCTCCATGGAACACGGTCAAAGTCAGGCTATCGGGCTGCTGTTGCTCACTGGCAACCGAACACAGTATTATTGTACTTCCAGGTCAAGGGTCAAGGCTCAACCATGAAGACCTCAAGATCAGAGAACTGGCCCTCTGCCATGAAAGATGACCCCACTGATCCTCCACAGGGCTGTACGGGTGAAACATGCTGCTATCCACACAGTATTGCTTTGGTGCTGGCTAATAAACAAGATGTTTCCTCTCATGGCCTTTTAATGAGCCCATATTTACAGACACACTCTCACCCTCCCAGTCCTGTAATGGTGTTAAATAGAACTCAGTTAACTAGAAGCCCAGGCCTCAGAGAGGCACAATTAGGGCTGTTGTTATGATTGTCCCACTGTATCAAGTGTAAAGTGTAAATAATGAATGAAAACAACCATGGAAGATAAGCGGTGCTGTTGCAGTGAAATGGCAATGCAGATATGAGCCAACAAAAACTTCTGCATGTTTAAACTTGGTTTAGAGTCGACAGAAAGCATGTTATAATTAGTGTTTGCTGCATGTGCAAGCGTCACACACACAGAATGATAGCTTGACTTGTTGCTTAAACTCAGCAACAGTGAATACTAAAAATGCAGTCAACATCTTTGCTCTCAGTGGGCGTCTTCACCTGGTGATACAGACGTCACGTCTTGCAGTATTGCTTTAAGCTGTATCTTTCAGCTGTAGACTGAATTTCATTAGCATTTTATTATGCATAACATATTTGCAACAAAACACCCTGTTCTCACTTCTCACAGGATAAAACTCAGCATAGTGTTAATTAAAAAATAGGATAAACCTCAGGTGTATTCCTTGCTAATAGGTAAATAGACGTGTTTATGCATCAAAATACAACATGGAGAAATAAAACATGAAAGCAAATGAGCAGAGAAGGTTTTTTGCTAAAACTAGCCTTTGCACTGATCACAGTGTGTGTATTTGAAATATTCTTTTGTATTTAAAAACATCATATTTTAAAACAATGCACACTGATTGCCAAACACATGAATTCAGTTGTCACCTCCTTTGTTTTGTAATCTGCTGATTGCAGAAGATAACAGTTGATGGAGTTCAGGAGAAATCTGTGATACACCTCATTCTGTCTGGGCCAAGAATAACAATGACGCAACGCCGCTGGACGTGATAATTTATTAAGCGTTTGCTTTAGTTGCCTGAAGGATGACGGCAGCCTGTATTTTCTTTAGTCTCTTAGTCCAGAAACTACAATCCTACTCAAAGGCTTTTGATCCAAACCCCAACAGAAAAACGAGAACTCAAGCGCACAAGTTTTCCATATGAAAATTAATGGTGAGCGAAGCACCACTATTAAAATTTCAGTAGCTCCCTCTTGCAGTACCGCAGTCTGGCTTTGAATGTCATTAATAAAGCATCGACATAAGTTAAATATTTTCTCCAACCTCTGGCATGTCAGAAGCAGCCATTAAAGAACCGGCGGCAGTGGAAATTCTGGGCTCATTGGAGGGTCACAGTCACGTAGGTGAACAGTAGCCTGTACTTACGACACGCAATGCGCTTTGTAACTGTCTGCAAATCCCAAGTATAAAAAGCTAATGATCTGACATGCTAACATGCGGCTGAAATAGAATGTGCTATTGTCAGGACTGATGGCACCAACGCAGCTCAACGCAAAATGGCATAAGGTTATTTTAAGGTTATGTTAAGGTTTAAACTGTTTTTGCCATTTTTTCTGTGGTTATAGTTTATATTATTTGACCTTTCCAATTAGGCATTTATGTGAGAATAATGAATCGCTTTGGGACTTTAAGAACTATAGGAATCGTAACTGCAATAGCAATTATCAAGTGTCCAATTAAAATACATCCAAAAATAGCAAACATAACTAAAGCACATATCAACACGGCCTAACGCGAGCTGTCTGCACTCTCTTTCAATTTCACGCCTTCCCTAGTTATATTGATGGGGTTTCTGTGCAAGTTCATGAAGTTTTTATTTTTTACAAATAAACATATTTATACTTATTTTAACTTAAAATATTGTTTCAGGAAATGCTTTATGTGACAAACACGACTCCTTTTGTTTCACCTAAAATGGCCTCAGGCAGCCATTCTATTCACATTAAGAACAACTAATGACCGCAAAGGGTTCAAGCAAACTATAGACCAGAAAAAATATATAGAAGTCATAAATCTTATGGTTTAAAACTGCTGCTAGAGGGGAGGGGCTGCGACCCAGCCAACAAACCACAACTCGAACGTTTACAACTGATGCGTCACAACTCCTATTATTTCTGTGAGTTATTAAGTCATGGCTAACATGATAATATCCCAAAGGACAGTCAATACAGTGTAGGTAGACTAATACTAATAATGTCCCTTAAGTGACAACAGCTGAGGGGCAAGAATTTAAAAAGATAAAAAAAAACAATTGAAGCCCAGATCGTAACATTAAAATAAAAATGATAATTCGGAAAGCCTTGAATCATCTGTATAATTTGTTCCTAACATATTTCACTGACTTTAAATGCATTACAAAGAAGAACTGATATGTAAATTAAATCATTTTTATTATTTTTGTGTTTTGCAAACAAACTGGTAATATTTTACAAAATAACAGTAGCTGTTTTATCAGTACTAATAGTTTTGGGGGCGTGGCTGGGTGAGTAAAGACATGCCCGGTGGGTGTGGCATCAGGCCAAATCAGGAAATTCAGTAAATTCAGTTTTTGTAGGTACAGTTTATACTCAGGTGTTGTTAAACAACTACATTTGGCAAAAACAAATGTTTGCTTAATCTAATGTCTTGTTTTAGTTAATCCACTGCATATTCATTCATCATTTTAATGTCAACTTCCTGTATAGCAATATATCAATGTACACTTCTAACAAAAAATGACTGAAGAAACAGTCAAAGACAGAATGATAAATGAATGAAAAAATGGCAGCGGAATGAAAAAGCACAAGCAATAAAAGGAAATAGGTAAACAGAGAAGTTGTGTGTTTTCTCTCAGCTGTTGATGAATGATTGTAGTGATGTGTACAAGGCTCAGGGCCAGACTGCTTCTTATTCCAACACCCATAAATACATGCACATTACACAAGCGACCGGTTGGCACAGACCACTTGGTCTACATTAAAATCATCTATATGCTATTTTTTGTTTGTTTGTTTACTAAATTCACTTCAATAAGGTTTTGAAAATTATACCTTTAAAATATATGTGGCTAGATTCCTTTTGCCTAGCCAACACAGCACCGGGTTTTCCCTCACTTGTTTCCTTCATAAGAGTCTTTATTTGCTGTCTGGTACAATGAAATTATCATGATGCATGTCTCACAAGAGGTTCAAAGTCAGGCTAGAACTATTACCATGATCCCAGGGGCAGACAGGAAATGAGGTGTCTTGAGAGATCACAGTACCTGACTTAGAAGCACCAGCAGTGGGTTCAAACCATAACATTCCCGGCTGGTGGCTCATTTCTATAACCTGAGATTTTAACCCCCACTGTTTCCACTGCTACTCTCAGTTTTCTTTAATGGCTGTTTGTTTTTCTCTGTAATTCTTAAAAACTAAATAAAACGGCTTCAAGTGCAATTGAGTAGCCTGTCAAAATCTGTGACAGACGTTTGTTTATATACAACAGGAATGCCACAATGTTTTTGGTTTTAAACGTTGATAACAGTCATACAATTTCAATGCAAATTGGTTATAGTGAGCAGATCGTGAAATGTAAGTCATGCACTTCCTGTTTAAAATGAAGCATTTCATTAATATGTCATGTTTAGGAGAAACACATCAAATGTACCTTTGAAGTCAAAGACCTCCTTTTATCACTGTACACCGTATCTCCTGCCATCAGCCCTTTGATTACACAGAGATTTGAAGCGAATGAGGGCAGTTTGCCGAGGGGAGTGTCAGTGTGGAATTTGTGGGAATCTGATCTGTGTGAGCGTACAAACATACCTTTACTGATACACTCTTTGTGTGCAGAGCCTCCATCTGTGGCAGTCTGGGGAAAGGGAGAATGTCTCCTTATCCCAAATTATTGAACCTCCCTGGCGTTATCAAAAAATGTCCAGTCAGAAAGTTTGGAAGCCCTGCTGAAAGGCCACAAGTTTAAAAAAATCTGGTGATCTTTTTAGCTGACCAAAAATCTCTTGCAGGACACCAGCATCTAAAACACAATATATGTTAGTGACTTCAATGGAGAGATGAAAGCAACTGAATAAATGGACATTGTAATTGCTATAATTTAACCAATGTGTGTGTGTGTGTCTGTGTCTGTGTGTGTGTGTGTGTGTGTGTGTGTCTTTTCATTTGCCAGAGATGATGCGTGTCCATTATTTAAAGCGATCTTTGTAAAATACAAGCAGATGGTACACAGGGGATATTTTATTGCTTTTACAATTAGCATGAGACAAAGGCAATGGTAAACTTTTCTAACAAAAACATTTGAGGATAAATTTTGACACCTCAAGCAGAAAACAACAAGGGCAATAATAAAAGTGTTTGTTTGACTTTGGACAGCTCCAGAAACTTTGTTTAACTTCTACTGATTTTCTTTAAAATAATTTAAAATGTTGCAAAAATAAAATACATAATCCTTTGAGAATTCATACAGTTATTTATACAGCTACAAATATAACATATATAAACATAACTGTAAATATAACAATACAGTTACTTTTGGTCATCTAAACTCAGCAGCCAATCAATGCTTGGAGATAAAAAGCATATAAAACAACATGACAAGGGCACTTCACTATTTGTATAACATTTTGCTTCAATTATCTGTATTTGTTGCATATTAGATATTTAAGCTATTGGCTTCATTGATTTCTCTTCATGATTAAGGTTTTAATCAAATATGAAGTGCCTGTTTGTACAGGTTAGTCATGATATGAAAATTTGAATACAGGTTCAGGTTAGTGTTGTTTGGTTCTGACGCCTGCAGGTTAGTTCTACAGACATGTCTGTCTGCGTGCATAACATCAAAACTACCCTCTCAAAATAAAAATCCTTATTAGCTTCTGTGTGAAGGTTGTAGGTACAATTTGCCCAATGAGATGAATGTCATATGTTAAAATTTAGTTTTAATTTCAGAATTCATTTACAGCCACAACCTATTTTCAGTCAGAGAGTCTATGAGTCCATTACTTCAATGAATTATTGAGGAATCCCGGTGCTATGGAAACTGGCTGTCACATGTCACATGTTGTCTACAGCCAGCCAGCCAGCCAATCGAATTCGTGCTTCCAAAACAAGTTTCTCATTAAACAATGATCAGATTCGACATTTGATTGGACAGGAGAGCTTGGTGGCTCTCAGACTGTTGAGAACTTTAATCCCAAAGTCTCTCTGTTTTTAAATTAGCACAGTAACAGCCTAGACAAAGAACTTCTTTGACTTTTCAGGACTTTCTGTGACATCATCCGCTCGCTCTCCTCTCAGATGTAGCTGCAGCAAATGAAAGTTGGCGAGTGTTTCCGTGGTGACTGAGGCCAACAGTGCGGCTCCAGCTCAGAGGAACATGATGAGAGATGATGTCATTGTGAGTAAAACAATCTGAGTCCCGTACAGGGTGTATAAAAGATGCCCCATATGGGAAAATCAGCCTCCTGTTATTTCAACAAGACTGCTGTTACTGATCCAAGTAACACCATGTGAAATGAATTATTTAGAGCTTTATATCTATCATGGGTGACTCCCTGGATTTGCTTTGCCAATACCGATTATCAGATCTTAGTAAAGCAAGTGTGAGCCTTTTTAGTGAGTTATTTCTGTGATTTTTATTATATGCTACTTAAAATCTCAATCCATCAAACTGACTTTAAGTGTTATTTAAATGTTGGTAAAATATTTAAATAATGTAACTACTAATGAACTTTTTTGTATCATGTTTCAAATCTTTAACACATTTACTTGGCAAAGTTGTTTTGGCAAAGACACGTTTTACTTTTTACAATTTACTAATTAAAATTCAGTTTCATTAAATCATGTCTGTGAACCAAAAATTCTCCTCTTTTAAATCTTGGTCTTTAATCAATCTAAAATAAAAATTCAGTCATTATTGAATAATTCGGATATTGTTTCAAAACCGTATGATATTTATGATATTTTTTCTTCTGCATGGAACACGAAAGGAGACTGAAAGCCTCAGTCATCATTTAATTTCATCACATAGAATGAAGTTTTGTAAATATTATTTAAAATGTATTGTCTTGTGTTCCACAGAGGACAGAAAGAAAATGTAAATAATTTCATAATATTATTTTTGTGTGAACTATCACTTTAAGAGCCTGACATTAACTATAAATCTACTGTATCTTTCCAACACAAAATATTTAAATCATTCAACTTGTCAACACTGAGGTCATTTTGGACCAGTGAAGCTGAAAGCATCACTTGAGGGAACTCTGCATTACTGTCTGAGATCAGAATATGAAGGGAATAAACCATTGAAAAACAGCTTTAAAACCTCCTGCACTGCCTTAGGTGTGAGTGGTGTTATCTGGCATTCTTGTCTTAAGAGTCAGAAGAGCCTCTTCTCATCTCAACTCTTTAGTTCTTCACACCTGTGAAGATTTTGCATGAAAATAATCTCTTTACCCCATGACTCACCTCATATGTCTACAATATGAAATAACGCCACAGCTATTTTACTGATGCTGTCTGAGAACAGACTCTTCATGTCTCAGCATTATGTGTGATAAGAACAAATGATCTGATCAGAATATGGATAGTATAATTAATAAAATTAAATTTTATTATTTTATACATTTTATTTACAGATTTTGTGGCAACAGATCTGTGGTCTCAGATTTTTGCTAAGATTGTTTGCTAAGGTCTCAGATCTCAGTTTTTGATTAAGCTAACCTGAGTTACATGCGCTGGTAGATTTAAAATATGTAAAGTATAAAATATAAAGTATGATTTAACGAAATTGCTATCTTCAATATTAAGACATGCATTGATTTACAATCAATCTTCTATTGTTTCTTCTAATGGCCCCCAGTGTGACAGGCAATGTTAACAATGACTGTTTCATCATCAGGTTTGTAGGGTTGGGTTAAATGTTGGTCTTTAAGATAACAAGTGAACGTTTTACTTTGTACAATGTAGTATTACGCTGGTTTAAGCTCATTTACATTCATTAACTATAGCATAGCTAGGCTTGGTAAGGTAAACCAGGTTAAGTAAACTAGGAAAACCACCGCTAAGCACAACTAACCAGCTAAAGTATTCCACAAACAAGCTTTACCACCCAGACTGAATGACCTGGTTTTTCCAGCAGAGTCAACACAACATTAGTCACATACATATTCGTAGGGAGGTGTCGCCTAAACACCTTTAGTGAAGCTACTCCCATGATCATTTGTGGGTGACATGACTGCACCTAAACCGAAATGACAAAATGTTTTCAAAAAACAAGAAATAAATCCTGGGCCAACAACTGAATTTCCACATGACATTTTGAGTTGAACGGTTAGAGGTAAGCACATCGTCTTCTTTGTAAGCAATGGTGGGTTGAAAATGATTGTTTTCATGCATAAATGTCACCAGAAATGTTTACAGCTGATCTTTACAGTAATGGATTTTTCAGGCTGTCTGAAACCAGGTTATAAATTATGTTTGACAAAGGGTAAAATTAGCTGTGTTTGTTTGTAATAGAATGATTACTGGCATTAAGCAGGTGTTTAGCATTACTAGCTTTAATTCTTGTAAAACTTTCTCTAAAGCCTTAGCCAGGAATTATTGCTCTCATTATACTTATTTTCACACCACAAATTGTTTCATTTAGCAATGTCACTCTGATTTCTTCCCCAGGCTAACAGTCATTTACTTTCAAAGCAAGTTTTGTGCTACAGTAGCTAGCCCAGAGAAAAACCAGCCATTGTAATTCATACTGTCTCATATAGAATTGATATATAAATTAAATTTGACCACATTAACAATTTGCTAACAGCTCCTTTAGTTTAGTGTAGGCTGTGTCTTTCCTCAAGTCAAACAGACATCATTTTGTCTAAAAGTGGCATGTATTTGTCAGTTACGGGACCCATAACCGAAATGTGACCTCTGCATTTAACCCATCCTTTGAGAGGAGTAAACACACACACATACACAGAGATACCACAACTAACACAGATAATGCAGAAACAGAAAAAAGTCAAATGTATGCTAGAAATCCCGGCTTCCCTTTTACTCCAGCAGTCCTGCAGTCCGCTAGCCACAGTCTTTTCCAATTACAGTATGTACTGCACAGAAGTAACTAAAATTCACTGCGGATGGTTTACACAGAAGAGCTCAGCACACATGCGCTGGGTGCATTTACTGCGGTCTGGAATGATTATTGTAAATGTCAAACCTCCCATTAAAACCTGTCTGGTTTTCTACTCATCAGAGCTCTCATTCCCTTGGCAAAACCAAATATGTAATTTTTATGACACAATCCATTTAATCAGCAGTAATGAAATGGAACATCAGATACATTTGGGAAAGCTGCTTTCCATAGTAGGAAACTATAAATGTGCAATACAGCAAAACATGGTAATTAACTCTTTTCAGATATTGTTCCAAAGGCAAAATGTTCACTGATAAAAAATGCGTAAAAATGCATATGCACTAATAACTTCATATGTTGTTTGTGTTTAATGTGTTAGTTGCAATATATATGTCCTTTATACTCCCAACACAATGCATTACAACTAAGACAAATGATAATGATTTTAAGAGTCTCTTAATAATATGAGTTTTATATTGCAGACAGACATGATAGATAGATTCAGCTGGTTATTTTGCAACTTTTATGACTTACAATTTGTTTACATGTAAAAATTAAAATGTGAGTCCAATTAAACGAACGATCTTTTTACTTTTTCCAGTTAAGCAGTGATGGGGTCGTTCTTATGTCAACAGGGACCCCTAGTGGTTGATATATGACATGACTACTTTAAAGACTGAATGGCATGTCACCTGATGCCACTAAGCAGCGTCTATTAATACAATTTGTATTCCTACAAAATTCCTATAAATAGGATGTTTAATCTAAAACATTCGTGCATTTGCGCATAAAATGACAATGTTGTAGATTTTAGTCAAACCCTTTCCTCAAAAAACTTTATCAATTCAAATGGCTTAAAATAACCTCATTAAATGAATATTTAAAAGTTTTGTATGAAGATTATTGCCTGTGTGCAAGTACAGCATGCTATACGTAAGTGCTAAAATTAAGGACTACATTTCCCAGAATGCTACCTTATAATCCACAGGAAGTTACAGTAACCTAAAACAACTTAGTACAATTGCTCAATGTCATATTGTCTACAGTCCTGACAGCTACACTGGAAGAGATACATCACTAAAGATGAAGTTGCTGTTTGGTGTTACCATATTATTAGCCATTGCTGTTGCCTATTACATCTACATTCCACTGCCTGGGCAGATATCAGAGCCATGGAAACTGATGGTGCTGGATGCAATATTTCGGGCAGTTGTGTGGATGGTGAGTACCTCATTGACAGTCCACCAGGTGACTTGGAGAAAGGGCAGTTTTGATTGGCTGATTATGAGGTGTAACGTTTTTCAAATAAGAACAATAACAAACGTTTCTCTTGTCTTTAAACGTCAATGGAACTTATTCTCTAAGCAATGACTTCTACTTATAGCACATGCAGCACAACAAAGCTAATAAGGATTAATGCTATATATATGTAACTTAACAAAGAGCATCCAGCTTTGCTACATTAAAGCAGCATCTGTTTTAACACGTTTGAAGCATGTTAAGAGGTGATCAGCCTGTTTTGATGAACTCTAACCAACTTGGCACGGCCACAGATTGTGCCCAAGGGCAGGATGTAATGCACCCTGTTCACTGTCTTTATGAACTTTTCTCTCTTTTTCAGAAGACATTAATTCCCCGATGTCAGCATACCACAAATATCACAACATACAGACTGTGTTTCAAAACCACAAGAGAAGAAAACATTCAGTTCTGGTGACCCATATCTCACCCTGTTGTTTTGTAGGGCGATGTTGTGCACTCTGTAGGCCTGATCCACAGTGTTCGCTTTATTAACTCCTTCATCGTGGGTTTTGAGAGTCTGGTGCCGGTCACAAACCCTGAGATCCGGGTGGAAGACACCCTGTTCGATGGCGTCCATGTGCGTGTATTCCACCCTCCTGGAAAGACAGAGGGCGAGCTGAGGCGGGCGGTTGTCTTCATACATGGTGGTGGATGGTCCTTGGGTGCTCCAAGTATGACCAATTTTTGTGCTTTTTTTCTCTTGTACTATTACTATTATTAAGCTTATATGATTTTGAGACTCATAGTGTTGTACCATTACTGACTAAAGCAGAACATGTGGCAGAAAACATCAATTCTTGCTCTTATTTTATGTGGCTCTTATTTTATGTGGTACGTGTAAACCACCATCAGAGCTGGGCTCATATGACAGCCTCTGTAGGCAAATGGCAGCAGATTTGGATGCAGTGATCGTAACAGTGGAGTGAGTATTAAACCTTCAGAGCTTTATAAGGAAGAAAAGCGCAGTTATCATTACACTGAACGTTTGTGTATGTTTGTGTTTGTGCAGCTATCGCATGTCACCCGACGTGCACTTCCCAGTGCAGTATAACGACTGCGTCCAAGCCTCCAAACACTTCCTGCGGCCAGAGGTGTTGGCGCAATACCGGGTGGATCCGGAGCGAGTGGCGGTGTGTGGAGACAGCGCCGGGGGAAACCTGGCTGCTGCAGTGGCTCAGCAGGTACAGCCCCCGAAGTCTCTCTTAATTGAAAACTTAGATTTTCTTAGGGAATTTGGCAGAGAGTTTTATTCAAAGTTCTCTGTCTTTAGGATATTTTACGCTGTTTTATAATAGCTCAGGGAACTTAAATGGTAGATAAAGCCTAAACAAATCTGTCATTATTTTCTTTGCCAGGATGTTTGTTGTTTGAAACATTCAACGAAAGATTCAATCCTAGTGAATGATGACAGAGGCTGTCAGTCTGTAACAAATGTTTTCTATAGGAGAAACACATTAAAACAAAGTGAATAATGACAGAATGTCCACTTGCCCTAAATTTACCCTCATAACTGTTTGGGAGATAAACTTGAGGAATTGCAACGCTACTTATTGTGATGTGCCAATGATAAAAGTTCAGGTCAAATATTTGTCATTTTGCCAACAGATTGGAACAGACGACAGAGTCTCTGTGAAATTCAAACTTCAGGTCTTGATCTACCCGGTTCTCCAAGCGTTAGACTTCAACACAGCCTCCTACCAGCAAAATCAAAACGTCCCCATCTTGTATCGCAAACTGATGGCTCGTTTCTGGCTGGAGTATCTAGGCGCCGACCCTGAATTCATTCATGCGCTTCTGATCAATAACCACACAGCTCAGGACCAAAGCCACCTGTCCTTTCACCGTTCAAAGCTTGACTGGACAACTCTCGTCCCCAAACGAATGATTAAACACTTCAAGCCTGTTGTTCCAGTCACCGGGTCTCCTGGCGTCTTAAACGAGGTACCGGCGTTATTGGATGCCAGGGCTGCCCCGTTACTTGCGGACGAGGAGGTTTTGCGCGCGGCGCCGCGTGCGTACGTTCTGACCGGCGAGCACGATGTTTTGCGGGATGACGGAATCATGTACGCCCGCAGGCTGGAGCTGGCAGGGGTCTCCGTCACAAATGACCATTATGAAGATGGTTTCCATGGATGTGTAAGCTTTGCGTTCTGGCCCAACTACTTCTCTGTTGGAATAAGAGCTGTGAAAAATTACATTGCTTGGATTGGGGAGAATCTGTAGATTATTGACAGCAGATGTTGATGTTAAAACGCAGGTTGATAAAAAAGGTTCTTTAGTGGTTACAGCTGTGCTGTGGACAGAAGATGAAGTGATAGACAGACTGAGAGATACTAGTTATGAGGTCTGTAAACAACATATTTTGAGGTCCAAAGAAGGTATCATTGCTTTCAGATCATTTCTAACGGTGTGTTCTTCAACTAATACATTACGAATCAAATACCTAAAGCTCTTAATACAATTGTGTTCTGTTATAAGCGATTTATGCAAATATCATATATATCTGTATATTTGCAAAATAGAAATGAAGAGGAATGAAGTATGAATGAAGTTCAAACTATGCTTACGTTTCTTTGCATCCAGTGTTGTCAATGAAGTCTTTTCTTTATAAAAGCAACCATAATATTTTTGTTGGACTTACAGTTTACTAAAATTGTAAGCCAAATGCATATCATATTCTTACTGTGAAACAAAGGGAATGAAATGTAGATGTAAGTTGCACTGACAAATAAAAAACTGGAATTCAGTCTAATGTATTATTCAATAAAACTTAATATATAAATAATATAGCTGGCAACTCTTGTATTATTTACTGACAATAAGAAGTTCTAATAAAGATGCAATGTGTCCCTCTAGCGGACAAAGCGATGAAGCAACACCTGAGTTTACTAAAGGTCAAAATACTCAGTCAACGATGTGCAGAATTTAACACGATACACGAAATTCATGACACGACACACATATTTTGAAAAACAAGAAATAAAAAACTATAATTTATTTTCATTGCTTGTTGCAATTTTCATAAATGTGGCAGTGAACAAACCAGCAATATAAGAGGTTTTTGAAGAATTCAAAATCAAGAAACTAAAATCTGAGTTCAAGTAACGACCATTGAAAAGCAAATAGGATAAAACAATGCTACCAAACTATAGGATTTTAAAATACAACACAATATCCCACTAGGGTCCAAGTCTTAACTAAAATGTTCATTATTTGGTCAAAGCCCTACTAATAGTGTTTTAAAGAGATTAATGAAGCACTGCTTAATGTTTTACTATATATTTAATAAAACAGCGCAGTGTAACAGTAAAGATGTTTCTGACCATTCTTAACATGTGTTTTAGTTCTGGTCCCTAAATCAGGAATCACATAAAAATTGCAAGACAACACGACTAATTCTGTATTCAGTCTGAGGCATCAAAGGGTGCTATAAACTTGCTCAGGCAAATGTTTAAACAAAAACCTTACATTCACATTTACAGTAGCAAAAAAAAAATGATGCCTATTTTTGGGTAAAGGTTTTAAAAATTGATCATTCTGTTTCTCATATTGCTTGAATAATATCACTGCCATGAATACATTTGCACAACATACTGAACAGTTACATTCACGTGTTTCTGAAATAGTTACAGATATTGTACTGTTGAGGGCCAGTTGTGTCAAAACTAACAATTAACAGTAGATGAATCGAATTGAATAAACATTAAAATACTATGAAATGCAGCCGTTTTGACATTTGTGCTTCACTTCTGCAAAATAAAAAAACCTGCTACAACATAATCATCTGGCTAGCCATTCTTTTAAACATTCAACATTGTTTTAACATTGATTTTCAAAAAAGTGACAGCACTACCTGAATAAGTGGGGCAATAACAACTGATGATCCATCTATTGAACAAAAAATATAGATATTCTGAATGGAACACAATAATCAACAGTTCTACAGTTGAGAATTAGGCATGACACAGAAAGTGATGGCAACCAGTTCAGGTCTTTATAACCATTAACACTACTGGGACTAAGTGCTACATTTTTCACCATGAGTATATTTTTGTGAGTTCTTTTGCAAGACTTAAAACAGACACAGATAACGTACAGATGCGTATAATTTTATCCTCAAACACAGTGAAATGTGTTTTTTAAAATAAGTTTGAATCATCACAACAACATGACACAGCAGACTGTAAACAAACTTCAGCATGTTAATTATTTAACGTTTAGAGTGAATTACTCATGTTACCCGACTTATATTAACCAAAAACTCTTTTTGAAGTGAGGGTTGGTGAAAATTGCTATTTGTTAATGACAATTGATTTTAGCAGATGTTCAGTTCCTTCAAAATAAAAACAACTAAAAGCCATAACACTTCACAGTAACTTCATTACAGCAGTGTGTGTGATGGTAGAGGTTGAACGTGAAAATTACAGACAACAGTTTTGGTAAACATTTTCTGTCAGACTAAACTGGGATTCACCCATGACTGCCCTAAAGTTGCACCCCCTCAGGAGAGAGAGATATCAGTAGCTGGGCAGCTATCAACAGTCAAAATGCATTTCAAGAGCATCTTCAAAATTCTGGTCCTCATCAGCACTGGAAGCGAGAAATGAGGCCATAGGGGAGCCTGCAGACAGACTGAGGACCCCAGCGTTGGAGCCGGTGTTTCTAACAGAAATACTGGTGAGGTTGATGCCCAGAGTGAGCCTTGTCTGCTCCAGGGCTTTTTCTGGCACAGCAAACGCCTCCAGCTTCTTCTCACCGTTGGCCATGTATGAGTTCTGACAGCCCCTGCAGATGCAGTCCAAACAGGCCTTCCGGTTGGAGTAACATGGACATCTCTGGCCTCTGCAGGTAAGAACACTTGGATTCTGAGTTGCTCGTCCGCATTTGCAACCTTTCTTCTCTTGTGTTTTTTTGTATACGACTTTGGGGGGCTGTCCCGGTAACATGCTAGCAGGGAGAACTCTTTCCTTCATCTTGCCCTTTGACTTAGGGGTGGCAACTTTACTTTTAGACTGAACCTTTTTACTACTTGGGTCTGCGTTTACCTGTATGTTCTTAGTTAGATCCATCATGGCCTTGTTGACCTTCAAGATACCCCCGTTGGTGACCACAGCAGGTGGGGAGGGGGCTTTGGGTTCACAGGCCGCTTTCGGAGGGGCTGTGGCCGCTACGGAGGGCCCCTGGATGAGGCTGGCAATGGGCAGAGGCTGGAGCATCTCGCTGTCGCTCTCGGAGCGAGAGCGCTTTCGGCTCAGTCGTACCTTTCTGTGGGATGCGGCCAGACATGACATGCCCGTCTGGGGCTGCTGTGGGTGGACTGGGGCAAGGGCGCCGCTAGCCTGGGACTCTGGCGACTGCTGCCGTGGCTCTGCTGCCGTTTTGGTCTGTCCACATGATACTGAAGATTTGTGCAGTTGGCCACTGGTGCGGTTCTTGCTAACAACATCAGATTCAGGGCTCTCCAAATCACATGTGTTTCTATGAGAGATTCGTTTAGTGCCACTCGTCTGACTGACATTGCTGTTCGGGACCGTAACAGTGTCTTTGTTTAGCTCTGTAGAACTCAGAGGCTTGGGTGTCTGTAGTTCAGTTAGTGTTAGAGGTTTGTCAACTATTTGATCAGACCCTGTCAGGTTCATGTCTTTAAATGAAGAAGTTTCCACAGTGTCTTTGACAGGGCTGAGAAAATCACAAACGCTGACCTGTTCCTGTTCTTCCTTTACCTCCAACGCTTCTTCCAACATCTTCTTGACCTCAGAATAACCTTTGACACCCAATGCACTCGGCTCAGTTGTGACGCACACAGAGACATACTCACAGAGATTCCTATAGCAGTCAACCAGTATCTGAAGCTGTTTGTTCTCCTCAAACTGCTCGTAGTCTTTACACCAGCTGCACGATGGCTTCAGTAACATCTTTTTGCCTTTACAACCCTTGCAAACATAGTGCTGACAGGAAGAATTTTGGGGAGCAACAGGATCCTGAAGCAAATTGCCTAGGGAAAGAAAAAACAAAGAATGACTTCAAGTAATTAAAGTGAACGCTATGGCAGTACAATTTATGCATACATTTAAGGACACTTACCGCATGCCAGACAGGAGAGAGAGTCTCTGAAGAAAGTTAAAACGTTAAACAATCCGCTGTATTTCTCCGGGTCTTGCGGATCGCACTGCAGGAGGGAGCGACACGCCGACACGTACAGCGCGGTCGCATTTACCGGGTTCATCTCAACGACTTGGCTCGATCACCGGGCTGATCGGCTACAGAAAGCTAGGCTGCTGCTCGTTCACAAAACGAGGGAGGGTCCCAATGCAATATCGCTGCGAGAATACAATCAACCAGGCTTCACCCAACACCACAGACAAAGACTGTAAGATGGCATGTCTCACAAACAGGGATCCTGCATTGATGTCTGATAACATGTCACCACCTCACTGGAGACGGTTGTTGATCAATCTAAACTGCAAAAACAAGCTAGTTCTTATAGCATTAAGTCACCGTCCAAACTCAACTCTTACACGAGACCCCCATGATCTCAAAATGCGCAGAGCTGCTGTGTTGTAATTAAACATGAGCAAATCAACGTCATTGTACTTCCCAAAACAACAGGCCTCGCCACTCACTACCGTTTCAGGATAATGCAACCCGAGTTGTTATCAGTGCAAAAATGTTAAGTTAAAAAATGATAAAGTTCAGGTCTATGATAGCGTTTAGATGTAGACTTGGGTCGAACAACACACAACACAATTCGCTAAACGCTTGTTAGCACGTTGGCTAGCTGTTATTGTGTACAATTTCCTTCGCGTTTGGATACATGGACGCGATTCCCTGTCCTTAAATAGTCCAACAATCTCCCGTTTAAGGGATACGCCTGTGTAGCATTTTGTTCAAATCTCTCCACGTCAAAATATTCACAAGGGTTGCGGTTATTATTCCACTGTTAACTTTTGCATCCTAAGAGACGATAGCAAACAAGAGTAAG
Organism: Yasuhikotakia modesta; assembly: GCA_036877545.1. Lineage (NCBI taxonomy): Eukaryota > Metazoa > Chordata > Actinopteri > Cypriniformes > Botiidae > Yasuhikotakia > Yasuhikotakia modesta. The sequence goes on along the minus strand of JBAJNP010000195.1, from coordinate 13,013 downwards.
AGCGCACGATTCAAACACGGGCTGCACTGACTACCGCCCCCTTGTGTCTGACTGTATAAATCACACACTAACTATACGCGTCCTCTGTGAGATACACACGCATTGATCATTTCTGTTAGATAAAACAAATAAAGATAGATAAAATATGTTGCAACATATCATTATCAAATAATATATAAATACATTTTTTTCTAATTTTGATAGTTATTTATTCTGTCCACATGTCTATATAATGTGACTTTGAGGTCTTCCAAAAATGTTGAAACGTTAACTATGAAATCATTTATATTAATGAAAGTCACAGTCAATTGTTAGCGAAATGGAAATAACACAATGGCAGTATTTTTAACATCTGCAACGCAGACGTAAAATCCTTATTGAATATACGTCAACACAAATGTATTGTAGGTTAAACAATAATTCTCGATTACAAAATTGTTTGGTTAATTAACTTTAAATGTATATTTCTCTGTTGATTAAATCAGACACAAAACGTTCCCCGAACCTCATGCGTTGTGCAGTGACGACGGTATATGTAGTTTATCATTTTTGACATTTAATCTGGACTACAACTACCAAGTTTGCTTAACTGCACACGTCTCTGCAGTGATTGGTTCCCTCAGCCACGCCCGCTTCAACAAGCGCGTAACGATTTGCTGCTCAAACGTCGATGCTTATCGTGATTGGCTGAAACACCGACACGTTCCTCACCGCAGTTCTCTGCCCTCCGTAGCAGAATGGCGACCTACACGTTAATGCGAAGCAGTCTGGGATTATTAAATGGTCTGAAATGTTTCAAACATGTAGGTCAGATTCCCTACGGAGCAGTTGCCCAGTCGAAAGTGCTACAAAATGCAAGATGGTATTGTACCAGCCATTTGTCTGTGCCGGAGAGAATTGAAAAGAAGAGAAAGGCGGCGCTTGCTGGAGGAGGACAAATGAGAATAGATGCTCAGCACAAAAGGGTTGGTTACTTGTAACAGTATGCAGTTAAAATGCATTTAAAAGCATAGCAATGTTTGAGATAGCGGTGCAATTGTCATTGAAATGTTTCTGTTCAGGGTAAGCTGACAGCGAGAGAGAGACTGGAGCTTTTGCTCGACCAGGATTCATTCGTCGAGTATGACATGTTTGTAGAACATCGCTGTGCTGACTTTGGCATGCAGGCAGACCATAATAAGGTCAGTGACCTGTATACTATATAAAGACGTTGTCAAACAGACGCTTATTGCTGTGTTGCTATGTTTGCTGATCTTTCTGTGTTTATACAGTATCCAGGGGACAGTGTAGTGACTGGACAGGGTCGAATCAATGGCAGACTGGTTTATGTTTTCAGTCAGGTATAAAACTGTTGTTTTTGTGCATTGAGTTGCAATAATAAAGTGTTTGATTTTGCTTAGTTATCTTAATGTGTATCTTAATGTGTCCCCAGGACTTTACAGTGTTTGGAGGAAGTTTATCAGGAGCCCATGCCCAGAAGATCTGCAAGGTAAGTTATTTTGCGCACACAGACATGCATAACCAAGACAAGCAAAGAATAAGGTTTACACAGAACAGAAATAAAAAATACTGCAATTTGAACCGATAGATCATGGACCAGGCAATGCTGGTGGGAGCCCCAGTTATAGGTCTGAACGACTCTGGTGGGGCCCGAATTCAAGAAGGTGTTGAGTCCCTAGCCGGATATGCTGACATTTTTCTGGTAAGATAAACAAAGTTACCAAAAATATATTTAAAAACTTGAAGAACTTACTTTGGATCATGTTGTTTGTTTTCAGCGTAATGTGATGGCATCAGGTGTAGTTCCTCAGATCTCACTCATCATGGGACCCTGCGCAGGTGGTGCCGTATACTCACCTGCTCTCACAGACTTCACTTTCATGGTGAAGGTAAGAGAGCAAAAGAATTAAAGCCACAAATGCTTGTATAGTGTTTATATAGTGTTCCTGTAGCTTAGCTGGTAGAGCATTGCATTGCATTAGCAGCCTAAAGGTTGTGGGTTCGAACCCAGGGAACAAGTACTGATCAAATGTATACCTTAAATTCATTGTAAGTCACTTTGACAAAAATGTTTTATTTTAAGTTTATTAGACATATTTTACTGTTTTAAGTGGCAGGTCCTTTATTGTCATTGTATCATATTATATACTAACCATCCTAAATTAACTGTAGTTACCTTGTATTTACAGGACACTTCCTATCTCTTTATTACCGGCCCAGATGTGGTGAAGTCTGTTACCAATGAGGACGTAACGCAGGAGGAGCTGGGCGGAGCTAAAACACACACTGCAGTGTCTGGTACATCACATGTTATGAAATATATAACATTCATAATAACAGGCTTAAGTTTGCTAGTCTGACCAAACATTCCCTTTGCTCGCAGGTAATGTTAGTTATTTATTTCCACGTTTCAGGTGTTGCCCATCGAGCCTTCGAGAATGATATTGATGCGCTTCTGAACTTACGAGACTTTTTCAATTATCTTCCACTGAGCAACAAGGATTCAGCTCCTGTCATTAAGTGTCACGATCCCAAGTAAGGGACCGGATATATTTTCTGCAGCTTATAGAATCTGTGCCAGTTTCTTCTGTTCATTCTTCATGTTCATTTGTATTCCTCAGGGATCGCCTGGTTATTGGTCTGGATACTGTCGTTCCTAATGAAAGCACAAAAGCCTATGACATGCTGGACATCATTAGGGGTGTATGTAGATTTAAATGTGAGATTTAGATAAATGTATAAAAATAAAATGCAATGCCGCTCTGTTAATTCCCATTTTACTTTTACAGATCGTTGACGAGCAGGAATTTTTTGAGATTATGCCAAACTATGCCAAAAACATTGTTGTGGGATTTGCCAGGATGAATGGCCGGACTGTTGGCATAGTGGGAAACCAGCCTAAAGTGGCATCTGGTGGGTGGTTATGAAATAATGTATTTCCACAGGTTTCCATACAGTTTCTTTGCAGTTGGATTGTATTAATTCTGTGTGTGTGTGTGTTTTAGGCTGCTTGGACATAAACTCATCAGTCAAAGGGGCTCGATTTGTCCGATTCTGTGATGCCTTCAACATTCCCATCATCACGTTTGTGGATGTGCCGGGATTCTTACCAGGTAGGCAGACAATCCATTGAGATTCATCACTACCTCATCTTCATGTTAACTTTTTTCTCATAACTAGGAGTATACCTAACCCACCTAACTAGGTCCAGTTAGGCTTAATCATTTATCAGCTTTAACCATTTATAGAAGATAATGAAAGAACATTTTGTGATGTCTCAGGCACAGCTCAAGAATACGGAGGCATCATCAGACACGGAGCCAAACTGCTGTTTGCGTTTGCAGAGGCCACAGTTCCAAAAATCACTGTCATCACTAGAAAGGTGGGAGGCTGAGGTGGGGGTGTAGACGGGGTTGGGGTCCTCACCTGCTTGTATGTTAAATCTTGTGTCTGCTGTCTGTAGGCCTACGGAGGTGCTTACGATGTGATGAGCTCCAAACATTTAAGAGGAGACGTCAACTACGCTTGGCCGACTGCTGAAGTCGCGGTGATGGGGGCAAAGGTAAACCTGAAGGCTTGAGCTGAAATGAGTAACCAGGCTAAAGCAAAAAATAAACAGTATTTTAAAGGAGACAATTAGCAAGACAATCATCAAGCTTAGGCTAAATCACTTAAATTGTATTGAGAAAATTGCACTGTTTACATTTATTAAAGTTGAAGGCCACATGTAAATACATTTGTTCCGGAAGGCATTAATAAGTGATGCTTTATTCTGTAAGCATTAACAGTAATAATCTGTCCTTCCAACCAAGTGCAGCAAAGATACATGTGTGGTCACAAGACTCACATGCTAGCGGAAGCCGGCTGTAGCTGGTGATGTAGTTACACTGAAGCAATGATCACTATGCTATGGTTTCATTTTGATGCTGGAGACTCACTGATTGTGAACAGATGATGCATCAACTGATTGTGAACAGATGATGCATCAACACAGATCGTGTCCCTGTTGTCGAAACATTGTGAAGGAATATTCAAGCTTATTTATATCCTTAATAATGATGCCTTCAGTCATGATTTGGCTATATTTGAATCATGCTTTTAATGCAATAACATAATTGTATTTTTAAGGGTGCTGTTCAAATCATCTTCAGAGGAAAGGAAAACCAAGCAGAGGCAGAAGCTGAATACATTGAGAAGTTTGCCAACCCCTTCCCAGCAGCTGTCAGAGGTGCAAAGACATATTTATTACCTTAACCAGGTTACCTTACCTCAACTTTACACTCATGTTCTCATATCTGTCACAATACCACACAGGCTTTGTGGATGACATCATCCAGCCCTCAATGACACGCAAGAGGATCTGTAGGGACCTGGAGGTGCTGGCCAGCAAGACACAGAACAACCCCTGGAAAAAACATGCTAACATTCCTTTGTAAATCTGTGCTTAGCACTACTCATTTTGTAGCACTTCTGAACATCTGTGATTACTCTTAGAAATAGACTGAAGAAACAAATTCCATGTTTTTTTACATGGTTTGTTGTGCCTTATCTCCTGTACCTGTATGAATCATCGGATTATAGAAACATTCACGAAAAGCGAATAAAACACTCCCAAGATTCATGAATACATTTATTTTTTTCCTGAAAAAGTGACTTTTTCCCATAAGTTCACTGAAGAAAAGTTTTAGTACAGTTTTCCATTAAAAGGGAAAGTGGTACATTTTGTTTCTAGGTTGTACAAAAGAAAACCATTTTATATTGAAAATGTACAATTTACAGATACACTAGGAAAACTAACCAGGACTTGGGGTGGATTTAAGGACAGTCTTGGCAACACTGATGTTGTGGACAGTATAACGTTTCACTTTTTGAGAGCACAGGACCATAAAGCACTTAAACTCAGGGGTCACAATACTTTGATTGGGTTTAATTGGAAACATGACGCAACAGGTTCTGCTGTTTGATCCGGATCAAAGCTACTCACACTTATCCTTGTTTTTATCAACAATGCATGTTCAAATAGAACTAGACGTTTTACACCAATAAACCTCACCTCATTTAAAACTAAATCTACCAGAAATAAAATAGACCATTCAGTTTTTAGTATTTTGAACACTGTTCTCACAACTGTTGCTTCTTTTGTCATTAATTTACAACTTTTGAAGACAAGAATGTTCTTTAAATGCAAATTTAGAAGATTTAAAACCATTTACTACTGAATGTTGTTTAGGGAGGAAGAAACAACAACTGGTTGATCTGATAGCAAAAGCGACTTCATGATCTGACTGTACAGGCCTTCTACATAGTAGGATTGATAAACACAAATATGTACATAAGGGACCATACATTCTTACATAAGTCTGTGGCACAATGTAAACCCCATCCAGTGTGATTTCAATGATTTGGCTAAAATAAATGGCTAAGCACTTACCGTATTTGATATGACTGGGCTGCATCAATTAAAATAATTTCAATCAATAAAAGCGTTGATAAAAGATGACTGAGAGTTTGAATAGTTTTCTCCAGAATGACTCCAATGCTGAAGTTTGTGTCTTTTTGAATGTCTCTTCAGTCCTGCTTTCATTCTTCACATTTCCTTCCATTGTGGCACCTCAGAACATGGGCATCGTAAAACCCTGAGGAGCAATCAGGTGTTTTGTTGTATTCTTGTAGTTTAACTGGTAAAGAATGTATCTAGCAATGCCAAAGCTATAAATGTGAACCACTTGCTTTGTGAGTCTTTCTGAAGTTAAAATGTGATCCCTCAATAAATAAATGTATTTATTGATCAGTCAAATCATTGTTTCATTAAATTAAATTTAACTGTGCAAGCATCTTAATTGCATTATTATTGTTTCTATCTGCATATAAATTAAGACTATATATTATATAACCAAGTTAAAGAGTTTAAATGGAAAGACTTCATTCGTACCGACTCATCCTCAATCATGGCTGCTGAATCAAAGAAGTCTGGTCTCAACTCCGCCCTCTCTCTCCTGTTCCTGGATGGAGGCTATACAGGACAATTTAAGACATATAAATCAATATTTTCCCTCATTTTCATTTTGTTATTTGATAATCTGTTGAATGACACCCCTCATAATAACTACATTTATGTTGTTCATCACAAGACAAAACTTAGCTTGGTCCTTACCAGGTCAATCACCATGGTGTCTTCAAATTCCTCACTCATGTCTTCCAGCTGCCCACGAGAAGACATCATGACGTCCTCAAAAATGGGTTCAGCATCGTCCTCCATGAGGCCACGCCTAGTTAGAATTTTTTTTTAAAAAGTACCTCAACATTACATATGAAACAAACCCCACAATTCAACTTCTTATAATTGTAAGTTATTGTAAACTACTCTGTTCTAAGCTAAAGAAAACTGGCATGATGCTTCCAGACTGTTGTCTTTATTTGTTAATTTACTGTTTTTATTGTTTTTTCATGTGTAAGTCAGTTTGAATAAAACCGTCTGCTAAATGTAAACAATATTGAAGTCTTCTATGAGATTGTTCTACTAAACGATCCCACACAGTGTCTCCTGGTTTCTCTACGTACACAGTCTGTCGTACTCCTCCACTTCTGGCCTTTATGTAGTTCATGGCTGTACGTTCCTTTCTGTTCACCTCCTCCATCTTCTGCTGACTGAGCCAGGACATCTGCATCTGAGGACTGACACAGTAAAAGACAATTTAACTCAACGTTCTCACTATATGACACAACCACACTGAACACCTCCAGACGAGAGCACCACTTACTTATGGACGTAGTCGGATTCCGACCCGGGTTCTGAGTCCTGGTCAGGGATGTGCTCGGGAGCTTGACGGGGGTTTTCTCGGAGTATGGTGGAGGTGAGCTGAGGCGTCGGCAGGGCTCCTGGGGTCTGCAAGGGGTCATTCCTCATCATCCAAGAGCCCTCCACGCTTTCTTCTGAAAAACCATCACACACACATTTAACACACACACACAACTAACTGAACACTGTGTACTTTTTACATCTGGCACCTTTATCCTCGATGCGTTTCTTGTGCAGGGCTGGTCGGCCCTTTTTGCTGCGTACGGATCCAGCCTTGCTGCTGCTGCTTCCGCTGGTGATGGACATGCGGTCCTCGTCTCCACCCGTCAACAGGGAGTTCCTGTAGGAGATGAGCGGCAGCCAGATGTCTTCTCGCCTCTCCATCATCTGCTCTGTCATGAACTTCTCCAGATAGGAGTGTCTGTAGAACAATAGAGAAATTATACACAATTATAAATATAGTTGGATTGCAATGGATGGTTTTATGAAGTGTAACTGTCACACAGTTTGGACAGGTAAGTCTTTTGCAAATACAACAAAGCGATCAGACAAACTTACACTGTTTTCTTGTCTTGGCGGAGAAGTTTTGAGGAGAATTCACAAAGAACCTCTAGGAAAGCCAAATTTGGAGGAGGATAATCTGGTCCTTTTGGATTCTGATACTTGAAGGCAAACTCGATTCCATCCCTGAACAGAACAAAAATAAACACTCATGCAACCATATAGGATAAAGAAGACAGGTCAGATGGTGTCTGATGATTAATCTGGTGAGATTATTAATATTGAACCACAGAAACATACTTGTGTAGTGTGGCCACAGCCTCTCTGGTTTTGATCTGGTCCAATCCAAAAGTGAGAGCAAAACGACGGGCTAATTCCTTAATACCGCTTACATGAGATGAGGTCCTGTCCAAGTTAGGGCCCTGATCTTGGATCAGCTCATTAAAGAGCTAAAAAACAGCAGCATTTATTAAGAAAATCACTTACATAATACATAGTATGTTGTGCACAATATCCTTCAATAAGAGGCTATTATCTCACCTGCTGTAAACTCAGTATGAGTGTCTTGGCACACAGTATCTTGTCTGTCTGTCTGGTCTTGCTTAGTGTTTCCTTAATGATGTCACCATAGTCATTGTAGTACTACAAAACATTTTCTTGTTAGGGTGTGATTGCTAGCATAGCAGTTTAATTCTAAGTAGAATAAAGTGATGAAAGGCCATCCTACCTTCATGTAGTGTTTGAAGATATCTGCAGCAGCAGGCATGTCTACTATATCATAAATGATAAGTTTGCTAAAGGCAGCTAGAAGGTTCCTCCTCTTATGTAAGGCCTCGATCTTGTTAGCTTCATCTTCCTCGTCACCTTCTGTGTACATGGTATGAGAAAACATCTTGTTAGCAAGGCTACAAACACTCCTTTAGATAATTTGAACTCATTTACTGCTAATTCTAAAAAGATCATTACTGAAACTCATGACACTGACATCAACACATATGGCCACATTTCAGTTGTTTTGTGAACATCAAATGCATCCTAATGCATCTCAGACAACACCAATAGATCTTTGGTGCTCACCAATGCTCTGGTTCTCATCATCCTGATCAATAAACACATGGTCCAGGACAAAGTTGAGCAGCTCGTTCTGTAGGGTGTTGTCTGGGTTGAAGACCAGAGGCTGCAGGCCCTCTCTGGACCCTGTGGTGAGCTGGTGGCTGAAGATCATCAGCAGGTCACACAACAGCATGAACGCCTGAAGATGGAGAAGAACAGAGGATCACAGAGAGATCCTACCTGAACAACACTAACATGGTGAAGATCTTCAGCTTACCTGCTCCTTGACCGGTGTGTTTACGTTTGACAAACACTGCTGACAAACAGCTAGAAAAGACTTGACCACCCTTCTTAGTGCTAGAAGATCATCCTGAAGTTGAGAAAAACAATCTGAAGTTAGTGAACAAGCCCACAATCACATTTCCTGATGGATGAGAAGGTTAGAGATTCATGTAATGGTTGGACATCAGGGCCTTTTAATAAAAGGGTTAAAAATGTGTTTCCAGACCTTGGATGGGGAGCCCTCTGTGATCTTTACCAGCTGCCACAGTATAGAGTAATGAGAACACTGAAGCGCCTGCACCGCTATCTACAAATCACACAACACATGCCATTCAGAATCATGGTACATTATATTATTGACATTTTTACCTCAGTATGAAAACGTGAACCAGAACTATGTTGAGATTCATTCAACTTATGTGAAACAGACACACCTGCTCTGGCATAGAGCCCTGCTCTATTCCAGTCCTTAGCAACCTGTAGCAGTTCCCAAACAAATCCCATTTGGTCAAGTCATGAGCACTGATTGAAACATGAGACAGTTTAGTTGCTAGTCCATTAGCGGTGAAGTAATGACCTCTTGCTTTATTTTACAAAACAACTACATACTTGTGAAAGGCAGTGAGTCTCTTCAGAGTCGAGAGAACATTGTAGATGTCATCATCATCTGCTTCCTCCCCCTGCAACCAAAGCAGCCAATCAGAGAAAGCTTTGATCAGTGACTCCGCCTCTAATCTATACAAAGTCAGTCACAAATTCTAGCAACTAATGCCTAATGAGTAACTACAGTGACCCAAAAATGTATTTGAATAGTTGAATTAAAGGTACATTTTTTAATCTTCATACATTTTTAACAGTCTCAAAGTACTTTAGGGGCCACTTTTGTTACACAAAGTTTTTACAAAGTTTTTATTCTGGAACAAACTCTCTGAGTATCATGAGTATCTAGAGTAATTCTTAAATAATCTTTCTGAGTATCTAGAGGAATTTTTGAACAAACTCTGTGTATCATGAGAATCTAGAGGAATTCTTAAACTCTTTGAGCATCATGAGTATCTGGAGATACATCCGCTCTCGATCTGTCTGTCACCTCCACAGATCCCTCACCGCCTGCAGCAGCTCCTCCACTGAGTGGTTGAAGCGGTCGGTCAGTTCATCGATGAGCTGACTGCGGGCGATGTCCACGCGGTTCATGATGGTGTACTCCTCGCTGCACAGGATGCTGTAGGTCTTGCTGCAGGCCTCCAGCACCTCAGTGTCTGTGTGCTTCTCCACCACAAGCTTGATCTGCTTCAGCAACGCATCCAAGTGCTGGAACATTCAAATCCAGCACGACATCAGAATATCAAAAACATGCATCAGATGGAGCGTTTATGGAGGTCCAGCTTACCTTCTCCATTCTCCCAGCACTGTACACATCCAGGTCAAAGTACTGCGGTATCTGAAGTAGGTTAGCTACCTTTTCTGCATCTGTCTGGTACTGTGGGCGGAACACAAATGATTGTGTTATGTGTAGCATTCCTGTAGTTCAACTGGTAGAGCATTGTGTTAGCAGCGCAAAGGTTATGGGTTCGATCCCAGGGAATGCAAATAGTGATAAATAATGTATACTTTGAATTCATTGTAAGTCGCTTTGGATAACAGGTAAATTAATAAATGTAAATTTATGAACTCATAAACAATATTAGAATGTGTTATTGCCCTACTTTTGAGAGTAACATGGGAAGAGCCATGATAAAGTGCTCTGTTAGTTTGTTTTTGTCATCAATTTGTGTTTTCCTTTCCTTCGCTGTCAACACCTAAAAATAATCAGAGACACTTCAATTACAAAACACTAAAACTCAAATAATTCAGAACAACAAACATTATTACAAAGTTAATCTCTAAGCAAGAAGCTATGACAGATCTCACCCGTTTTCCAGTCCCTCTGCCCACAGGAGGGTGGGCTTCCGCCGCCTGCCGGATGGTACAGACAGTCAACTCAATCAGAGCACTCTCCTGCCTGTCTAACAACACTGAAGATAAAGAGAGAGAACAAGACAGAGAGAGAGAGACAGAGAGAGGCTTTTTCAATAAAGTATATAGATAAATTAAGATAAGTGCATCTGACATAAATTCCTCTTTGATGCATGAATGGAAAATACAGATGACAGATAATGGTTCATTTATTCCTGACTCTAGCAGACGTCTGTCAGAGTGTCCGTACCCTCTTCTCCCTGCACCGGTTCCTCCAACAACAGCTCTGTCATACACTCCCAGTCCTTCAGCAGCTCCTGTGAGCTCTCCCACAAACTGTCCACCAGATATGCAGCATGTTCATGCAGCTGGAAGCAAACACACATAACCGCATGTTCAAATCCGCTCCTGAAAATCCACCATCCACAGTTTAGTTCCCACTCTGCTCCTCCACAACTGCCTGTAGCTTTTAAATAATACTGAAGATCTTGATTAGCTTGTTTAGGTTTCTTTATTAGTTTTAGAGCTAAACTCAGAGCACAACCTCAAATATACAACCTCATAAAGTTCCAAATCTAGTGCCATCTCATCACACACATAATGTTTATCTTACCTCGCTCTCCAGAAAGAAGAGCACCAGCATGCGGATGAGGTTTCCATTTGGGCTGCTCCTGCCCCTGCGTTTGGCCAGAGCCTCCTCTGCCTGAGGGTCATGTCTGCTAAACAATCTACACAAAACACAAGCCAGAGAGAGAGCAGTGCCTCAGATTCATGTTTATGTATGGATGTGCACCATGTGACCTTCTAGAGATGTTTATGCATCTGATATTTCGGTCTGTTGCATAGTGTACAAAAATTTTTATTTAATCACCTTATCTGTATACTAGAGTCCTAGTGTATTCTAGAGTATTCTTGAGTCCTAGAGTATTCTAGACTCCTAGATTATTCTAGACTTGCATATACGTTGAGGTTTTAAGGATTGACACAACAGGTGTCAATCTCTATTGTCTCTATTGTGATGTCATCATATGAATGCCACAATATGCTACAGTTTGTTTGTATATATTTGTGTTTTGAAACAGTACGCATATGTGTACCACTTACCATAAACAGTAAGGTACATAACATCCAAATTTCCACATCTTTACAGAGTAAAACACTGACCAAAACTAAGGAACGTGTCAAAACTTTACACACAGAGATTGACTCACTTTCGATGCAGGAACTCTCCAGCAGCCACGGCCACAGGCCTGTGAGCAGAATACACCAGATGATAGACGTTCTCACAGTCCTCATTAGACAGAGCGTCCTCACTTCCCCTGAAGAAGTGAAGAAACATCTACTGAGAAGAAGCTTCCAGTCAGCAGACACTGCAGCTTACAGTTATAACATCACTTACTGTAGGATTAATGTCACCAGTCTGATAGCCTCCACCGCAACATCATACTCCTTATCCAGAGTCATGGACACAATACGATCCTACAAGCAGATGTTTCACATCAGAATGGAGGAGAGATTATCCATAATACTGCACCTGAAACGTCCTCTTACCTTGAAGCGGTTTGTGAAGAGCTCAAGCTTCGGAAAGAGTTCACGGTTTGTGTAGAGGTTCTGCAAGGCTTTCAAACACTTCAAACGCACTTCACCTTGCTGGAGATGAAGATTCTCGTATTACTTAACTATAAAATACACCAAGAAACGTCTCCTTGTGTTCCTGAAGTAATTAAAAACAGCATACCCGGTCGTGTAAGGTCCATCCTACGTATTTCAAGTAGCTGTCATTCAGGAAGGCGTCGCTATACATCTTCATCCACACGCCAATCTCCTCTATACAAATTGCTCGGATTTCAGCGATTGCATCCCTGCCGATCACAGAAAACATGATCGAAAGCTCATGGCTGTGTTCTCAATCATTGTGAGGTCCACAAATGTAGTCACCTATAACGATGAACAAAGATTCCCTTGAAGATCGAGTTCATCATGTTTTCGATTTCATCCTGGTTTTCTTGAAGCTGGTGAGAAAGATATAGACGTTATTGAGAACACTTACCGGAAAAGCATCTAAATAAACAAAAAACAAAAACACTGTGTGGACGTCTGTGGATGTTCCAATTCTGAGGAATTCTGTGGAGCTTTACGTGCACTACAAGATATTTTGGATAAAACAACATTTATGATATATGTTTACATAAGTATAAGGATCTAGAACCAAGCTTTAGACTGAGGCAAAGGATGTTTTACCTCTTTCCTCTTTTGTAGTAGAAGTTCCAGCTTCTCATTGGCTCTTTTTCCCACCATTTTGTTGCGTTCTGCTTCGTACTGCCGCTGTGTGTTGTCCTGGTGAATGCTCAGGTTCAGAGCCACGTTCACCAGGGCTGTCATGAGCTTCATGGCTGAGGGGACAAAACAATAAGATTTTGTG
>JBAJNP010000194.1:94010-120663 GCA_036877545.1 Yasuhikotakia modesta | reverse complement strand
ACAAATTTTGTTCCAGTCGCTCACTGTGTCCCTGTCAAGTGAACTCAGATCTGTGTTTATTAGAGCTCTTTAGGGTCCTGATTGAGTTTGGCTATTTATGGAGATGGGGAGATAGCAGTCTTGTAATTCTGTTAGTGTGTCCTGCAGTGGACGAGAGCGGTGAACTGCGATTGCGCTGATGTTATCAGTCACATCACACTCCATCATTACGCTATTAAACAGTGATTCGCTCCTATTTTCGTCGACACTGAGGAGGACAAATGCGCTTTTAGAGGTGGGGTCTTTTTCAGCGCTGACACAAACAACGCATTGAACACGCCATTGGTCTCTACATTAGACCTGCTGTGGCCCCATGAGGCCCCAAGCTCAGAGCAAGCTGCTTGCAGCCAGTCGTGTCGTTTCCCTTCCTGTCTTTCCATTGAAAGAGTGATGCTGGGCCCTCAGGATATCCAGCAGTGCCAGGGCCATAAAGATGCCCACAGAGTCATCGATCACCCGGTGCCGTTAGCCCTAATCTGTGTTTTACTGCTTTTGTCTCTGAATGTGGGCGTACCTCTGGGTGTAATGCAACAGAGATTGTTAGGATGGGCTGGAAACAGATGCTAAAGCTTGTTTTTTCTTCTTTTGTTCTGTGTTTAAGCCATGGGCCAAAATCAATCATTTATTTCTGGTTGCTTTCTGTTTGCACTGGTTGAGGCAGAAAATGGCTCTTTTGGGCTGAGTAGGTTTGCTTTTTACTCTATAGAGGTGAACCCTAGCACGACCGGAACACAAAACTCTTCCTGTAATAAATCCCACACAGTAGCACCCACTCAGAGGGATAAACACATGTCTGTGCGCACACAAACACACCCACACACACACTCTGTTTATTTATTATTTACTCCTGGAGCCGCTCTTATGACATAACAACATGAAACATTGATCTCTCCAGCCTTAAAATGTCAATTGCTCTTAGCTTCACCATTACTCATCCTCCTGTTCTGTGCTCTGTTTAGATGCTCCGTGCTCGGAGATGCAGGGAATGCTCTCCGGACTCCTGCCGGATTCCCAGATCACAGCTTCTTCAATGAGGGACATCCACGGGGCAACAGGTGCCGCCCGGTTGGTGGCCAGTCGTTCTGGATGGTTCCCAAGTCCCACACAACCTGTAGCTGGGGAGGAATGGCTGCAGGTGGACCTGGGAGTCCCCAAAACCGTACGGGGTATCATCACACAAGGGGCCCGTGGGGTGGACGGCAGCTCCAGTGCAGAGAACCGGGCCTTTGTGCGGAAGTATAGAGTGTCTCATAGCTTGAATGGAAAAGACTGGAGTTACATCACTGATCCTAAGACCAGTCTGCCAAAGGTGAGATCCAAGTTTTTACAGGCTTTGTAGTACTTTAAAAATCACAAAAAATCAAGTTTGCTGGAAAATACTTGGTTTCAAATTGGTAGACCATCTTGGTAAAGATTGTTAAAGCTGTCAAAGCATCCTGGACCAAAAAAAAACTTTGATCAAACTAATACGATTTTATTTATTTTCTCCAGGAGGGAAGACTCTAAATAAATGTAACAAGTGAAGAATAAAGTTAATTAGTTAATCATGCAAATTGTAATATAGTGCTTCATTGAAGAGACTCCACTAATCAACAGTTCACCAGAATCAGATTATTAACAGATTAATTTGATTCTTTACGGTTCCATTTTAGCAACTTAGTATTTCACGTCTAGATTCCCAATCATTCACTCTGAGAGCAGAATTCAATTATACTGCGAGCTTTGATAACATTCCAGTGAAATCATGCACAGTTGTGTTAATTAAAACCCGAGTGGCAGAGCTCCGTCTGAGGCAGAAATCTGGAGAATATCTACTGGCTGTTCTCTCTGTCAGCTCTGCTAAAGTGCTTTTTGTGATCCTCCTCCTGCAGATTTTTGAGGGAAACACGCACTATGACACACCAGAGATCCGCCGCTTTGATGAGATTGTGGCCCAGTACATCCGGGTCTATCCGGAGAGGTGGTCCCCTGCTGGAATTGGAATGAGACTAGAGATACTGGGTTGTGACTTGCCAGGTAAGATGTTACCACCTGCTTTTACCTCAGTGAATCAGTGTTTCGAAATAACCAATGCTGTCATGTCAATTGGGAACAATATAATTGGCCGTATGACTGAGGGGGCCACTAATGTATTTAATAGCTGTGGTTTTCCTTCATGGATTCTTGGGAGATAATGAAGATAGTGTAAATATATATTTTTATGTATTTAAAATATTTTTGTACATTCATACATTTTTATTAAGTTTGGAAATAATTTTGGTTAAGTCATTTTAAGATTGTGCTAAAAATCCCTACTCTGTCTACTCATTATACCCAGGGCAGGGCCACCATAATATCCACTGACATCACTGGCATGACACGATGTGCATTAATAATAATTACAATGAACATTTCATTAAGTAAGATGTGGAGAGTGTTTATTTTAGACTCAGAACAAGCCATTTTACGGTTACACAGCTACACAACTAGCAAAGAGCACAGAGACAGCAGTGGTTCTCCAGCAGAGCACAGAGACAGCAGAGTGGTCCTCCAACCGGTTTGTCAGTTCCATTTTACTTAGAACTGTTTTTGTCCCTTAAGTCCTTAATATCTCCTCCTCCTGAATTTTTCACCTGTCATTGCTTGACGATCAGTCAGTAGGACACATGCCAGCTCCCCATGGAACTAGCCTGGGCCCCATAAAGCGCCAGGCCATGGGGCAGTGATCGACAGGCTGTCCTCATAGCTCTATATCTGCAGAAGTGCCAGAGGCTAAGGAGCATTAGAGGAGCTGCTAGAGGAAAGCAGAAAGAACATTGTGGGTGGAGGCCAGGGGAAGCCTCAGGGCTGAGTGCCCAGCTTTATTAGCGTGGAGGAACTACAGGAGAAAGAAAGGGAGATGAAGACTAAGATGGAGCGCTGGTGCTTGCTCAGGGTTAGATGATGGCACTTTACAGGCAGAAGATAAGATCTGGGTGAAAGCTTCATGTGTCTTTGGTGGTATGTGGTTTGATTCTGTCACACGTTTACCAAAGCATCAAGAGAGACAGGAGGAGTAAAATGAAGATAGAGAAGAAATGTCAAAATGATCAAAGCGAGTGAGTTAATGAGTGAGGAAACGGACTGACGGGTGATTGTGTTGTGTACACAGGCAGTTACATTTGCATGAGTTTGTGGGGGAATGCGAGAGTTGTGATGACAGTGTGGTAAGACTGCAGCATACAACTGCACACCAGATGTTGCAGACACAGGGGGTTCAATCTACCCCACTCACTGTTGAAACTACAGCACCAGTTCCTAATCTACTAAATCACATACATACCCTGAGACACACTGCATCACAGAAACCACACACAAGCATGCTTTTATAATCATACACTTAAGTAATCATGCATAGATGGGGTCCAAAAGTGGAGACTGAATAGAATACTTTAAGTTTAAAATATGATTAAAGAAATCAACTGAATCAACAACAAAAGAAAAGAAATCAACAAAAGTTTTAAAATAAAATTTTTTAAAGTTTTTTTATATCAATATATATATTTCAGCATTATTTTAAGGTCATTATTAGAATCATTGAAGCAAACATGGATGTTATTTAAAACATTCAAGTCATGCTGAAATTATATGTATCATTAGGTATTTTTGCATTATTAGGTATTTTCAACAGCTTCTTCCTTTATTCCTTCTTTCTTTCTTTCTTTCTTTCTTTCTTTCTTTCAAATAACTCATTCCTTAACACAATTTTCTTCACATCTGTTATGCACATCCACATTACTCACTACCAGTTCTGTTTTTCAAAGGAGCCGTTTGACACCAAAAACATACAGTTCAAATGTCTGAATGAGATTGTCCTAATTCAGCAGTAATTCTGAAGCAAACTGCAGTGGCTGTACTGTAAATTGTGGTTATTTTCAGCTGTGCTGATAGGAGAGATGCAAGGGCCAGTCTGCTGTTGTTCTCATTTTGAAGGGCCGTGGGGATTTTTGAAGAGAGCGAGAGACGTTAAATATTCACAAGGCTACATCAGTCTCACTTCACTGCACTGGGATGTTTATACCAATCAGACATCTGCCACAGCGTTCATAGGGATCTACTGACCAAACACACATCCATAAACACTTTTACTTTAATATAAAGACACTTTAATTGTACATGTCTCTCATGCTTGATTTTGATTGGTCAACTGTGGCATTCTGTGGTCCAATACATCTATATAATTGCCACTAAACTACATAACTGTTCCAGGCAACTGATTCCCTTCATAGCTGTGATATGCCCTTTATAGCTGTGCTATTTTTCACTTGCCTAATTTGTCCCATAAATTATTGAAATATTTTCATTGTTTCACATAAATTAGTGTCCTAATCCAGTTAACTTTAAATTATCTTTTATATTATGACACTGTAATTGCTCCAATAGGCTAACAAACATTCCAAGGTCATGTGACATTGAGTTCCCAGAGTTACTCTGAACTGTGGCTAAGCAAAGATTTTTGTTCCGTCAGCCCCTCCAGCAGGAAATCATAAGTGAGGGACACGAAGAGAGAAATAATGAATTGATGAATAAATAAATAGAGGCGTGGCTGACAGACCTTGTGTGAGCAGGACCGTGAAAGACACACAGAGGGACTTTAGACATTTCAATCAGACACCTGTGTCTATTATTCATGACTGGACTCAGCCCCACATCAAACCAGAGGTCCCTGCCTCTGAAAGAAGAAAAAGTAAGATAAATAGAAGGGACAGAGAGAGAGGTAGAGAGAGAGGAGTCCAAAGATTGGGGACAGTGACCTCTACTGGGGGCAACATGTCTCAGAATTGCAGGAGGTAGACTGCACCTCTACAAACTGGGCTTATCTATGTGCCCACACAAATTGAACAAATAATGTTTGAACACAGCACAAATACACCATACATGAGTAAACAACAATGCTACACACCTGAGAGAAGTCAGAATGAAGCATGTAGAATGTATACTGTTAAGTGTGGGTGTGGCCTCTGGTTGTCAATCTGTCTGTCAGGTGCTCAGTGGGTGTGGTCTGACACAATGGCTTACCGCTCATCACTTGCCAGGGAGGTGTGAAAATGTGATAGAAAATTGTTTTGTTGTGATAAGCAGGAAGTAATTATTTCTTTTTGCTTTCTGGCCTGACCTTTTACAAGTGGCTTTAAACCTTACAAGTGAGTGGGTCTCTCTCTGTCTTTCTATCAGAATGGAAGCTTGCAAAATGAAAGACATTGACTGTCCTCCTCCAGTTGAATTGGTGCTTTGAAGTTATCATCCACATGCTTCTATTTAGCGTAGCTCCTCAGCTCGCACTTTCACACAGCCCACATATCATTCATCATATCCTCCCAGTGTAAATATTTAGGCTAAACTTCCCTCCGCCTCTTTTCCCATACCACACGTCTTTCATGCCCTCCATTATAATGCAGGCCTACATCTGTTTCAACAATTTAACAGTTCTGCTACTGTAGCACATATACTATAATATCACATATACTTCTAGTGTCCAGAACCCATGAGTGAAATAACTGGCAAATTTTACTTAAAAGGGCATTTTTCACCTAAAATTGGTAACCCAGGTTTATTTTAACCCTGGATTAGCAAAAAGTTTTGTGAGAGCTAACCCCCTTTTGAAAATTACAAGACTAAAAATTTAAAAGCCTGTACAACATTGATGGGTAAGAAAACATTCCAGCATTTAAAGTGTTTGTGACAGATTGCCCACCACTGAGCTGTTGTGATTTTTGCCACTCTTCTCCACTTGAAGGATGTTTTTGAAATTCAGCACTGTTTTGGTTCTCTGAGGACGTATGATGTGAATATAAATACCCAGGGACTAAATATTGCTGGGCAAGCTGAACATATTTCATATCTATCACCTGGAGATAGCGTGTTGGTTTAACTGCGCTCCGGAGAAAAGTCCTTATCAAAGGCCAAGCAAACAGACCTGCCTGATCTCAGAGTGTGTTTGTTTTTGGAGAACTCACTAGCTGACAGATAACATGATAAACCTCCAGTTGTGACTCTGTATTCAACAGGCACAGAGACAAAAGCTTTAATTAGTTCAGTGCTGTTGGAAAATGGCTTTATTGTTACTGAATTCCAGAGGCCAAAAAGCCTTGTCTTTCAAGTTGGAAATGTTTAATTAGCTTGAATGAATAAACGTCTTTGTATTTGTATATTTCAGAAAGTAAATGTTTATTATTTCTTTTGTGTGGTTGTGCACTTGAACAATCACACGTTTAAGTTCGTATCCTCTCTCACATCTGCTATTAATTAGCACATTCACTGGTTGTATTCTGATCTGATTTCTGTTCTCTGTTTAATGATTCCCACAATAACCAAAGCACACATCAACTTTTGTTTTTCCTCATAACGTTGTGTCTGCTCAGGATCTCAGGCACTGAGGTACTGCAATGCTGGTGTGTCTGCCAGAGGCGCAGATTTCCTCCAAGGCTTTCCACATAATTAAACCATTTTTTTCTGCATTGCTAAAAAAATGCTGAGTCAGAGATTGCCTGGGTTCAACCCAGCAGAGGTTGAGGGTGGAACAGGGTTAAATCCACTGAATACTGATATAGGTTTAAAAGAAGCATAATCTTCAGGTGAGGGAGAGTGATCACAAAACTAGCCCCTGTTTGTATATATCTTTCTTTGGGATTTGGAAGCGTTACGCTGCCGTAATGTGTTATCAGGCTGTGGAGGAAATCTCCACGGTGACGCCCTGAGAGTTCTGGGATCCAGATCAATTGGCCGCCTCAGTGGAGCTTTAAGGCATTCTGGGATTTTTATGGAGAAATCTGTTGCAATGTTTTTCTTCGGTCCAATGCTGTAACTTTAGATTTCAGAAGAAATTAGCTGCAGTATATTTAACATTTAGAAGTAAGCGATTCTAAAAGAAATATTGTTTAAAATAATTTAAAATACAGTTTCAAATAAATATGATTTAATTTACATTATTATTTTTACTTTAGATACACAGGCACAGCCAAATGTAAGAGTATATTTGTGTGTGCGATTTGAACACAACTTTTAATGGTATTGCTAATTCTGCTAATGTTTTAACATACAGTATACATAAAGCAGCTATACAGATATTGATCTTTGATCTTGAAGAAAATAGCAGCTAGCAGAATTGCTGCTAGCTAGAACTGACTTATCTTCAAGGGTCTTTGGTTGAGTGGTTGCTGTCAGTCATATCAGGTTTTTGGGAACTTTCTTGGACAAACCGTTTTATTTTCCAGCCTATAGCTGTTTATTCAGCTGCCTGTTGAAGGTGAGACTCCTGCATGACGTGAGACTCTTGAGAATTTGTGTGATTACGCCTTCATGTCCACAGCTTGGCTGCCCTGTTAACACACTGTTAAGAAAATGCCTCTAAATTACAGGAGTGTATGATTATTTCCGGGTAACATGTATGTGAGGGTAAACTGCCCACTTTCAATAAGAAAGAAGAGCTCTCAGTTCTCAGATATCCAGGACTTCCTGTGAGGTTAATTGCATTTGTAAAGGGCAGAAAATTAATCGAGTTTAATGTTAGAAGCAGCCAGCTGGTGCATCTCTTTCATGTACCCTCCCGCTTATAGAAATTAATAACTTATTAATATTACAGTAGGTCTCTCCCTTTTATGTTGTGCTGAAGTGTCGACATGATTAGTGTTATGCCACTCATGTATTTGCCAATTAAGTGGGGAATTGTTAAGAGTAATGACATTAATGAGTTTAAGAGCTGACAATCATTTACGCCTTGTTGTCTCTAAATCTTCATTGGCTGGAAACCCCGCTGAGACACGGAGCAGCTGATTTAACTTTTTCTGTCATAACAAATTATCACTGTGGAACCCACATAGGAGCGACACTGTAATCAGCAGTTTTGTTGGTGTTTGGTTTGTTTTAAAAGTATGTACAGTAGCTTTATCATCAAAGAGAGAGAAGAAACTAATGGTAAATAAAAAATGCAGTAGAGTGTTGTACCCTTTGCTCTGTG
Organism: Yasuhikotakia modesta; assembly: GCA_036877545.1. Classification (NCBI taxonomy): domain Eukaryota; kingdom Metazoa; phylum Chordata; class Actinopteri; order Cypriniformes; family Botiidae; genus Yasuhikotakia; species Yasuhikotakia modesta. The sequence goes on along the minus strand of JBAJNP010000194.1, from coordinate 112,649 downwards.
AGACAGAAAAAGAGAAAGTGTGAGAGGGCAGAGAAGAATGAGAGGCTGGAGTATGTGTCATGACTCATGGAAAATGGTGGCAGCAATGGTCTCACTTTAAAGACATTGTGGGTAACTGGTGCAGTAATATCAGTGGTCTGAGGTGTAATGGCAGCAGTGGTAAACCATTTCATCTACCCAATATTCAGTCATCCACAGAGTATACTCTCTCTCTCTCTTTCACTCTCTCTCTCTCTCTCTCCAATTAGAAAACTTCACAGTAAATAGTTCTCGGATTGTCAGAATATTTTCCAGCTACGGTTTTGTAATATTTCTGTTATTGTTAATGCACAGTGTTGGTATGCGTACATTTTTAATTTAATTGTTGTGTGTGTGTGTATGTGTGTATGTGTGTGTGTGGTGGTTGTTGAAGACACTTTTCCTGAGGGAGAGTTGCTGGTGTGCACACATGCCTATGTTTATTTTTGTTCATTATATGTATGTAGTAACTGTTGTGTTTATCACCACTAGTATGAGTCACGAATTATGGATTATGTGTTTTATTGCATATTGCAGAAACTGCTGGTTTGGACTAACATGCTTTTTTGTACTGTGCTGTGTTGATCATTCTAAGTTTCAAAATGTGTTGCTTTTTTATTTCCTTTTAGAATCTACAACCATTCCTGACACTGCCACACCCACTTCGCTGCTTCAGGAGGAGACAAGTATCTCCCACAGAATGCCAGGTAACCAATCAGAGCACCTCAAAAGCCAAATATATTACTGTAGTGAACAAAACTGGAAGGAACTTTTACAAAATAATGTCAATCAATACATCCAATCAGATGTATATTAGCAATGCTAGACTTTTCTAAGACTGACAAAAAGTAATGCGCAACTCCATTACAGAATACATATATATTCATGCATTCATGTATATAAACATGTTAGCATATTACACAAATACTTTCATCAAGAGTAATCTACAGTGTAATTGCAGGTCTTACTTTCTCCTTCCCAGAGCTCTAATATCACATTTCCCTCCATTTGCACACACTTATGTCTCAATGAGTAGTGGCTCACAGCGTGAGTGCTAACATTATGCTAACTAGCGTAGTAGCATGCCTCTGAATGGATTGTTGACGGAGACATGTTGACTGCTGAGGCACAGCGCTACATGTAGATGAGACTGTGCTGGGCCTGTCTGCATGCTAACACAACATCAGCAGCAACACAGGGCCAGGAATATGTACACATACAGTGACACAGTAATCTGTGCATACATTGAAACAGTATAATGAGACAGGAATCTGTGAATATACAGAGAAACAGGAATCTATACAATATAATGCATTGAGAATATGTTTACATAGAATGTATAAAATTAACACATGAAGGCATGAGACTGTGTGTGTATTGGCACATATACAGTACAATTGTATATGTATTAATATGATGGGAAAGCCTATAAAAGGGTCTATGATGGAAAAAAGTGTGTGTAAACTTCTCTCTCCCTCTTTCTCTCTCTAGCTCCCACCACTCTTTCATCTCTGGGTGGTCTGTGTGACTTTGAGCACAGTATGTGTGGATGGACCCATGACCCCATGTCTGATCTGAAGTGGTCTCTGTACAGTTCCTCTAGTCCTAGCCTGGACATGTCACTGGGATCTGACAGTAAGTCTGGCTTCATAGAATATATTTCAAGACCAAAACAAACAAACAACTGTTTGCAATAACCTCTTCAAGCATTAATGAAAACACAAACTTTGGGAACATTGGGATTTTTGAACTGTAATGGGAATATCAGAAGTTTAGAGAAGATTGCAAATGCAAATAACCAATATTTTAGCTTATATTAATAGTTGTGCTATATGGTAATACGCTTAAAATATGTTCATACTGATATTTGCAGACCTTCAGTTGCCCTTGTCTTGTTTCTAAACACACACCCACCCTCATATATCCATCTCATTACTGGTGTGTAATTAATGTGATAGCTTCAAACTGGGAATAGTATCTGTCACTCTCTCTCGCCATCATCATTCTTTCTGTGGGAGTCGGTTCATCCCTCCATCCCTGAGCTTACCTGACCCTTCATTATAACCCCTGCCTGAAACCAAACGATGTGTGCTTCACAAACTCTAAAACTTCTCTTTTTCTTTTCACACACACACACACACACACACACACACACACACACACTACACAAGTGTATCTGTCTACACACACACTACACAAGTGTTCTGCATGCCCTGACTGCTTTCTTGTAGTACCCTGCCTTGGGAGGTTGTTAAAACAATCTTGCTCAGTTTTCCATATGTAAGGTTTTAAACACAGATCCAGGAGTTAAGAGGAAAAAGTTCTCTCCTGTTTTAACCATTCCCAAACCGAATGCAGCCTCAAGCCCCTAGATCAAGTCTCTTCAATCCCTCCACTTTTCTCACACACACACACACACACACACTTCAGGCTACCTCAACCTGTCCAAACAAACTTTGCAGACACGTAAAGGTCTGAAACACACTCCATGGAGGGGGGTCACAGTAACACAAGAAAACAATAATGTATACCATTATTGGGCACCAGCATTTGTGTATTTGCATTCCGTTAAGGATGTTTCAGTATCTCTGCACAAGTTCTGCTAAATTCATTCACTTTACAGCCCTGTTCAATCTTGTAATATGATCCAGCATCACAGATCCAACAGCTCCAGGGACAGTGTTTGGCAAGTGTATACATTTGGAATGTTCATACCCAAGTGTGTTGAAAGAAAACAGAGAAAGGGGTTCAGAAAGGGTTAATTGGTAGTCAGACTCATTATTTCTAGCTGTATAAGGTTCCACTTAATAACACTAATCTCAGAGGTACATTTCCCTTCCCTCAAGTTACCACAAAGGAACATCAACCTATTCTAAGCAGTCTCCAAGCTATGGTGAACTTTCCATGTGAAACAGTAATTAATTTTACCCAGCATCAAACATGTAATCCCAGCATTCTGTTGCATTTAAACAATCTATTTTGGCTTTTTATGGAGGAATACCAGCAACAGGCTGATCTGACATAAATTCAGTGCTGTATTGACTAATGATAAATATGTCAAAGTGGGACAAACAGAATGAAATTGAGGTGCCTTCTGTATATACATCAGTGAAAGGTGGGAGTAGGAAGCTCTGCATTCATGTCATAGATGAGGCAGCGTGGGTACAGATGATCATTTCTGGTGCCACACTGTCCAGTCAGATCATTCACAGAAAGTTTCCCAGCCTCCTCCTGTCTCTGATCTTCTCTTGCCGGCTTCCTCTGCTGTCTCCTTTTAACAGTTTAATGTCAGAGCAGATTTTCTTCTTCTCTGTTTTAAAAAACAACTAACATACCTGATTGTTTATTTACCACTCTGCAAACAAGAATGCTTAATGTAAAGCTTTGGTGTGAAGGGAAAGGTCAAATGCAATTTGACTTTGCTGAGATTTTATCTAGTTTGTGTTCCTTCACATCCTTGTTGGTCCTAAAATAACATTCCTATTGTTCAGAACAGCATATTTTGGGTTAGGCTCTTTTTAAGGTTATCATTTCCCTCTGATTGTAAGACAATGTGCTAATCAGACACGACTGACATGTCTGTCCACATATCTCAGCCTATTACAATTTCATCCAATCAGAACTTATTTATGTAATATACAGTAACTTGAAGTAGGATATGGACCAATGAAATTTGTGGGCGGGGCTATCTAGTGCAGTTTAAGTGCAGTAGAATTTTAGTTTCAGAACCAACAAAAGATGTTGCTCAAGAAATATGCTGTACTTTGCAGACAGTCAGAAAATTAAAGTGTTTTCAAAAGCTTAGCACCTTCCATGGTCTTTAAAACAGGTACTTATTTCTTTAAATGCGTCAACTTATCAATTGTTTCAGGGAATTTGGAATCATTTACCTATACAAAGTTTATTTGTCCATTCTCACCTGTGTCTTTCTCACAACAGACTTTGGGAATTTCATGTATGTGGAGGCGGGACTTAAGTCAGAGCAGCAGAGGGCGCGGTTAGTGAGCCCGGTGGTGGGACCCGAGCGCCGCCCCATCTGTCTGCTGTTCTACTACCAGCTGCAGGGAGAAGGTCAGGACAGCCTGCGTGTGCTGCTCCGAGATGATGAGCAGGAAGAGGCACTGCTATGGGCGCTGAAAGGGAACCAGGGGCCCATGTGGAGGGAGGGCCGCACCATCCTGCCCCAGTCCCCTAAAGAATATCAGGTAAATATCTGCTGCCCATGGTTAGGGTTTAGGATGTACAGAGACTTTGAGTTGCCTTATTTGACCTGTGCCATAAGCAAAACCCATGACAGAACATATTTGCAGTCACATCACAGCATCCTGGCTACCAATACAGGAAGTGAATTACAGAAAGAGCAGTGTACTCTAGATTGGCATGTTCACTGTGTTGATTATAACCTACAGTCTTTCCTTTCTCTCTGTCATTTGCTAGGTTGTCATTGAAGGGTTTTTTGAGCGTGGCAGTCGAGGGCACATCTGGGTCGACAACATCCACATGAGCACCAGTACAGAACTTGAGCAGTGTACACGTAAGTATCAACATCTTTGTGTCTCTCGCCCTCTCTCTCTCCCTCTGTCTTTTAATACTCAAACCTACTAAACCAGTCACAAGGGTAAACATTTATATATAAACACATAATAGCAAGAGAGAGGCTCTCCCTGCCCACCAGTACATTCTACCTTCCAACTTTATCCTTTCAAGCCCATGAACAAAATTAATCTTATAGAAAACACTCTTCAAGTGTTCAGCTGACACAAAAACTAGGCCACACTTGCCCTGTGGGCTCTGATCCCAATCTATGTTTCATTATGTTCCTTTCCTTCTCTGCTTCTATTTGTAAACAGAGCTTTCCAGAGCTGTGGCAGGGAGTAACCAGGCAGCCCAGCTCTCAACAGAGCAGCTTTTTACAGAACACACAACAGACATCAAAGTCTAACAAAGCACTCGCTTCACAACCCATCACTCAAAATACTGAACAGTGAAGGTTATTTACAGGAAGAAACAGCTTTATCTCTAAACACATAACAGTTATATTGTATTTAAAGAATGATCAGCGAAAATAGAATGAGTCATAATGTTACACTGAATCAAGATATTGTCACGAGCTGTCATGCACTGACTCGCTCACGTACACATTTCCGTCACAGACTCGGGTTTTGAGAGCGCTCTTATCAATTAAAGCTGTTCAGCTTGCACGCGCCAGCCCCTGCGTCACTGCCAAATCTGTCCCTTATTCCTGTACAGCGTTCCCTTTAAAAGTAACAGCATTCCAAACATTCTGAACCAGCATTCTGCTTCTCCGGCATTGTGAGTGTGGAGCACAGAGCAGGTTGCCAGATGACACTCAGCCCAGTCATGTTCTTCCCAACCACTCTCTCACTTTCTGGTTTTCATGTCTTCTCTTTCTCTCTTTTATTTCTGTATGTACCTATGTTTGGCATTTTTAGACAAGCAGTCTTTATGAGAAGTTTGTAAGCAATACGTAATGAAGATAATGTTCTTATAATCACAGTCTCTTTAGAGGTCCTACACTATTTAAATAGACAAAAAGTCTGTTCTGTTATTGTTTAGCTAATCAGACTTGTTTAATAGGCATCTGCCTCTCAGTCATTTTGAGCTGACATCTGATTTGCTGACTTTGCTTTGGAGGGCGGGGTTTTGGAGGAAGTGGGTTGTCTAATTCAGTGGCTAAGTTTCACTTACAGCACCATAAATTATTATTTTGTCAGTCTTTTTTCAGAGGATATTAATTATACTCAGTCATGTGTGTCAGAAATCCATCTGGACTGTTATTATTAATGTGGATATATTTTGTTTGTGCCAAATTTCACTCAACTTCATTTTTTCTCATCTTTCAGAACCCTTCGCAGCGTTCCCTCCTGAAATGAGTGGTGAGTTTAACTGGCATATTGTCATTTCCTGTGCCAATGTTTGTGCTTCCTGCTTGTTGCCTAGCAGCTTGCATCATCAGATAGGCTCTTGTTAATCATTGAATTTTTTTGGTTTTACATTTTACACAACAGAGATTCTGTAAAGTTTCCAGCCCCACAACCCACGTTTAATCAGACACAGAGAAGCTTTGCTATTGTAGTTTTATGTGTCAAGTTGTGAGTACAGCCATGTTGGTGCCTCAGTGTCAAACCATTTCCATCACCATCATTGTTGCCATACAGATATTTGGAGCATGGGCTGTTTCCCAGCATGCATCTGCAACTGCACATCATGTGCTATTTCATATGGTGTCTGCGTCATGCTAAATGTCAACAGATCTGTAGGTTCAGCTAGCATATTAGCCCTTGTGTTATTCTTTCAGTTTCAATCTTAGCCTTACATTCAACTATATTATTTCAAAGAAGTCACAAATTAGATTGTTTCTGCTAAATGACTAAATATTAAATGGATATTAAGTGTTCTGCTTTTCAATTGTTTTTCTCCTGAGAAAACAACCCCAGTAATCTGACATTTTCTCTAGAGTTTAGCACTGTATTTTCCTCCTGAGTGGCATTTCACAGGGATTCTTTAACAGTTGAAAACTGGTTAAATCATGAAATGTTTCAATAAGAACAGCAAAACCTCTTAAACTTCACTCTCTCATTATGTCAGCAATGCACTGGTGGTGTGTGTGACCTGCTGGGTGACTGTGGATGGCTAATGTTTATTCCCGACAGCTGTATTATTGCAGCCAATAAGATGCAGCCAGCTGCAGTAAAATAATCCCCTAACACTCTGTTTTAAACGATGGTGGAGAATCACACTGCACTCAAACCCAGTAATTATATATTCCTTCAGTAGCTTCCCTCTTCCAAATTAAAGTGGAAACAGTTCCCTGCGCCAGTGTGATTCATTTCCCATAGGTGGACGCAGGATTCCGATTATATGCATGTTTACACAGGCGAGAGGAGTATGTTATGGAGGGGAAAGGAGGAGTGATTGGTGAGGGTTTATTGATCTTCCAGATGTGTGTGTATGTACATGTGTGATGGGTGAACAGTTTCCATGCACTGCTGGGTTGGGTTCATGGAAGACTTTGGCTTGAGGCAATGAAGCTGGAACAGATCCATGCATGGAAGAAAACAGAACCTTTACCTCAGAAAGAAATATTGAAACACACACACACACACGCACACACACACTCATCATTAAACAGCATTACAAAAGAACTACCTTCTCAGCTGTGACAAGGTACTGCCATGAGTCTAAGTCTTGAGTATAAAATGACACCTTTTATGTTTTTTACTTTTGGTTGCAAACAAAATTCTGCAACAACTGCAGTAGTTTACAACGCATTGCAGGCAAACTTTCCAAGCTCTGCATAAGCCTACACCATTCAGCATCTGTTCACACCCCAAAAAAACACGTATCTGCATCTTAATGTGATTTATAACAGCTACACAGTCACACCTATTGGCTCAGAAAGGGGCTGTGGACAGGCAACATGCATGTGCATCTGCGTGTCTGTGTCTGTTTTGTTTGTATGCAGCACCAAATCAGCAAAACCATTCAAGTAAAATCCAAGATGGCTTGAAGCTATGCAGTCTGCATGCCTCTCCACCCAAGCCAACTCTTCTGTGTCTCTCCACCAGGGGAAGCCTTACCAGGCTGGAGTGACCCCACTGTTGACACCACTGTGTCCCTGCAGCCCATGCCCACCTACTGGTATTACGTAATAGCCGGGGGTGGCGCCCTTTTCCTCCTGGGCTGCATCACGTTGGTCATGGTGCTGTGTTGCCATCGCTACCATCTGGCAGCCAAGAAGAGCCAGCACTCTGTGTCCTACAAGAGCACGTACCCAAGCACAGGACAGTTTGCAGGGAATGGCCCCGGGGCCCCCGCTGGATCCAGCGTGGAGCCTATGTTAACTATTAGGTTAGAGAAGGAGGAGCCCTGTTCCCAGTGCTGAACAAACATTGACGTTTTCCTACCACTGTTATGTAACTAATTACCAGAAGCAAGTTGTGCTGCTTTAAGACTCATTTTGCACAGGATAAGCTTGACTCTGCCGTGTGACTGGAGTTGGATTGTGTCTCTGGTGGAGAAGATACTGAAGGAGATAAGCGTGGAAATGAGAGGAGAGAAGAGGACGTGCGTGAACACCAGAGTTGTCAGCTTCTGAGATTTTCTTTGGTTCTTTTATGGAGCTTGAGGGCTGTGAGAAAGGAGATGTACTGTGCAGTGGGACATCCAGCCAAAATCCTGATTGGCAGGCTCTCTGCACCCCTTCCCTCTTACTTTCTCTCTTTTTGTGAGGAAAAAGGCAGGATGGGAACCTTACTGTGCAAAGCTCTAATCTCCTGTTCTGGACCAATCCCATTGTACAGTCAAGAGAACTCAGCGGTGTTGCCAAATTCTGAGGAGAGCTTGAGAACAGAGACAGCAGCAAAGCATTGGAACGAAAAGAAAACTTTTGCATGGGCACTGCATCTCATGTGCACATATAAACACTTAAGGAGCTGAAGTGTGACAAGACTGTTCAAAGAGACAAAGCATAAGGGTCAAATAATTGTTCTCTGGGGCAATTGTCACAAATTATCCGTTCTTGTTGGAAGAACCAGTGTCTCTGTGTTTCCCACATATTCCTGTATGTGTGGAAGGGTCCCCATTATGTACAACACGTAATAGATTTCATTTTTAAACTCCTTATACCTCTACAAAGCTCTGTCTCCTAAGAGGGCAGCTCTTTGTTTTTTCTTTGAGAGCTTTAGAACAGTAAGGGACCTTCAGAGCAATGGATTTAGTCTTTATTCTTCAGGCGAATGTTTGAGCGACCTGTTTGATCTTCGCCTCGCCATTGAATGAAACGAATGAAGCTTCTTAAAATCACTTAGAATGCCATTCTCCTTTTCTGAGAATTTATTTGAATATCTGTCAGTATATGCCTATATAAACTAGTCTTTTCTGAAAGTCAGTGAGGGTTTGCAGGGGAGAAATTTAGTAGGTTTCTTTTTGCCTATATGCAAAGGTCACATGACCCTGCCTTAGCCAGCCTGCACTTCTAATTGGCTGACTGACCTAAACAATGTTGGCCTTAAAATGCTTCAGTGGCATTGGGCTAGTTCAAGCCAATCACTGTTCACATTTATTTAATTGTTTCATGTTCAACTGAAGCAAATTCATTGTTTCACTATTAGTGGAGATTATTATAACCAGACATGCAGCTGACTGATGCACTGACAGATTTTGCTTTTTTTATATAGTAAACTTGCAACATGTGTATTTGTGTGCTGTTCCCCTGAGATTTTGATTACACAGTCTTGTAAAAGACAGAGAAAAGCTTTGTAAGTGTGCCAAATGTCATATGGTGCTAAATCACTTGGCTAGCTGATTGTGCTACAGGGATTTAGTTGAGTTAGCATGTTGGCCCTATAACTCCACACTGCACATTCACAGCTGGAGCCCTGCTCTGCATCCACTATAGCATCATACAGTACCTGCTGGTGTCTTACTGCTCTCCTCTTCAGCATTTTATTTCAGGATTTTTTGACATTTTATTGACAGAGACATTTAGAACGCAGGCAGGATAACTTGGGGCACTTCCAAACGGTGGCCCCACAAAGTACTTGGACACTTAAAAATGTTTAAAATGTCATTGGCTTAAATAACAAAATATCTACCCAAGTGGCATTTATTTAAAAAAGCACAAAATGCTTTACTTTCATGCAGAACATTTAACACAAAGTGTGTTTTACTTTCTAGAGCTTTGCTAGGGAATCTGTGTGGACTAAAAATATCCTGGACAGCAGCTGGTTATAAGTAATTAGAGAAAAGGCTAAGATAGGTGATTTTGATTTTGTGAAAAAATCTTCCATCATCTATTTGCAGCTGAACATTTGGTTTGAAATTTTATCTATACCATAACATTTAGACATTTTAAAGTGAGAGAAAAGTTTCCAAATAATGACTAAAGTTGTGAAAGCATGTGCATTAAACACCAGTTATAGTTTAATGTGTTGATGAACATTTTTCTGCCAAAAAAATAATTTGCTTTTTAATTTCTATTATTTGCATATGACAATCTTGCTGCAGGTTTTGTGTTTAATGTAATGTATTAAAGTATCTTATATACAGGAAACAGTCTTTATTCTTTTAAAGAATAGAGACATGCTTCAAAATAGTTTCTCTGCATACTAATTTAAAGTCTTACTGTGAGTGTTCGATTCATTTCTTTCATGTGCTACTTGAAATGCAAAGATGTACCTTTGAAAGGAGAAACATGCTATGATGTGAGATGTTTTGTCCGGGTACATGATGTTCAATGTTCTCCTTTTTACTAAACAAACACACAAAATAGGCACCATCAGAACTCGGGATGGAAATTCCCCCTGTCAAAACATATTTTCCTCTTTACACATAAAGAGTCTGAGGCTTCACCCATTACTGAAAGCATCTGTCAGGCGTGCGCCTCAGATTTTGGCTTCATCCAAAGTGAGTGAGATGAAAGAAGAAAGTAAATCCTGATATCTTGTTTTGTCCTCCATCTGGCAATAGGTGAAAATAATCCCCCATCATGGAGGGGCTGGTCCTTTCTCCCTGTTTATCTGCTCCTCACGAAAGAATGTGTGGGGAGATGGAAGGCGAGATCAAAGCAAAGACTGCTCTAAATATAGACCTTTTCTGCAATATCTTGGGTCTTAGGTGGTTTGTTTGAAACACAAAAGCACATCAGATCCCGGCAGACAGCCAGAGAGACCACCTGACCTGGCAGGCTTGTTGCAGGCATTGTCTCCCCTCGTCCCACCTAATCCTCTATATAGTAGAGTGTGTTCAGGCATTGTGGGACGGCCACTGTGAGCTGCACATGACAGCTTTTGATGTTAAATATTCTGTGAAATACAACGGATGTATTCTCAAATTTTTCCTAAGGTTTCAATATGATTCTAGTCACGTGGTCTTTGTTATGACACCACGTATTGGCCTCTAGTTCAAGGCTGAATTTAAGGATATGCAACAAATTTCTGAGGCCTGCAACCGATTATGTATTGATGTTAGTGTCAAAATGAGCTTGTTTTGTTTGGTCTTGAGCTATTATCCTCTTTGACGCTCGTTCCGGTTCATGCTGACGTACATTTATCTGATGAGTCCCGGTTGTTCATTATGCCTGTATGATTACTATATAAATTTATATTTAACTCAGAATATATTTTAAGTCATCAGGATTATGAGTTCATTTTAGTGGGATTAGAAGGTCTGTGCAGGTACATTTACTGTTGTTTGAACAGCAGCTTTACTTTATTCAGCATTATTGTTCAGTTTGGTTTTGTTCACGGTTTAAGCGTTGCTAGTTCATTAAAAAATTAATTATACTATGTTTTAAAATGTATTATGGCTGCTTTTTTCAGATGAGATTAAACTTTTACTTATTTCTAATTAGGTAAATTATATTTTATGGAGCCTGTCGTAAGCATTCTAGCTAGAGGCCTGTATCTTTTGCTGTCCCTCGAAAATATAAATTAGCAAAAGCGCTCTGTGAGTGACTATATCATGCCAAGATCCTGTCTCTGGTAGTACCTGCACAACACCCCATAGGGCCTAATACATTTTCACCCTTTCTAGAAAATGAGAAAAGGCTTACACAATAAATCTGAAAAGTGTTTGTCTGGAGAACTTCAATGTGCAAAATTGTTTCATAATGTATATTGTAAACCATAGTATAATTCCATGAACAGAATTGAAATTTGATTTAATTACTTGGATCAATTGATATATGTAATCAAAATTTGCTGAAACGGTTGTGATGCTCATTATGTTGACAGTTTGAATCAGTATTATTTGTGCACTTCAGGGCTTTGAGCCAAACATGATTATAAGTTACTTCTGTTTCATTGACAGCAGCATTGCAGAATGTTTAAACACAGTATGAGGTATATTTTAGCCTGAATTTCATGCTCTTGGAAATGTTGTACGGAATGTTAAAATAAAGTGATATTTTTCTACATACTGCAATTATAGTGGTTTGTGCTTTTGATAATGAAATGATTTCATATTGCTGCCTGCAATCACACCTCCACATCTACAGTTATTTTGTACCCAAGTCATATGTGTGATCATCACTTTTTGTTATTTTTCCAACCCATTTCTGTATTCACACATTGATATTATTATTGGCTCTTGGGATGAAAACGCACAAGTGTTCTTTTCATGGATAACACTACAGGCCTGTTTAATATAACCTCAATTCATTTGATGTAACTGAGGGTTTCATTTTGTCTATGTTTGTCTTACAAACAGAACGAAGGCCAGAAGACCTTGGAAACAATCCTCTATTCCATGGCAGAGAACAAACTGGTCAAGGTAAATGTATTTATCAACCTTCAAGTGCAACTAGTGTGATTTAAAAGTTTTAAAAGTTACAAAATACATTAGCTGCATACAGATTATATTACCTTGCAGTATAAAATACAATTTTTGTCTCTTTTGTATTAAGGTTTCCCATTTCCTGCCTGGACCACGCCCAACCCCTCACGAGAACCTCCAGTAACACGGATCTCAGAGAAGGACAATGCCTGGCTTTACTCACTTGATCCCATCCTGGTCACCATCATTGTTATGAGTTCCCTGGGTGTCCTGCTGGGGGCAGTGTGTGCAGGACTCCTGCTTTACTGCACCTGTTCTTACAACAGCCTCTCCTCCCGCAGCACCACCACGCTGGAGAACTACAACTTTGAACTGTATGATGGCATCAAGCACAAGGTCAAAATTAACCAGCAGCGCTGCTGCTCTGAGGCCTGAGGGGAGCGATGAGGAGGCCGACCTATGGGTCTGGTGTGACTGTGTACTCCAGCCAGTGCCCCTTATAACTGCTTTTTAATATTGTGCCGCTCAGTCCAAAACTGTGAATGGACCTCACGGCACTAATGTGGGGCTGAATCTGATTGTTGAAGAATTACTGGGAATCCGTACAGTTTCCAGATTCAGAACAGATTCTCTGTGGACAGCTCAGCGAGTATGAAAAAATCAACACATATCAATTTAAAGACTTTTCCCCCTTCATAAAAAAGAAAAAAAGAAGATGTATATTGCTATAGATTTGTAAAGAAAAAAAATACAGTCTAATAAAGCCTAAATTAGAAGAGAGAGGTACTAGGACTAGAGGACAGATCGCTTGTAAAGTCTTGGCCTCCATTTTGTGAACGCTGTGGCCTAGAATATTGTGTGGACGTTTGGTTTAGTTTAGACTTGTGTCTTTTTGCTGAATTTATTGAGTTTCCATCATTATTGTCCTTTGCCACTTTCACAACTGTTTTTGAAGAGCCTCTATGAATGTTTTATACTTAAGTTCAGTCTGTTTGTAGCAGAATGCTTTTGTTGTAACCATTAGACAACAAGGAAAAAAACAGTGTATTACATTCATAAAAAGTCCTTTTACCGAGTAAGTTAGAAGTATTAGAATTATCCTTTGTGTCTCTTGTTTTTTTTTTAACTGTTTGATTTATGAGCATAGCGTGAAAGACACTGTGCAGACAATAATTTTATTGCAACCTATGGATTGCTAAGGAATCAGAGCCACTGAGCTAAAGAGTGTTAAGATAGAGCGAGAGCATCTTCAGTTCTCTCCTCTCTACTCTCTTCTTGAAGCTGGCAGAGCGACTTTGGTGAAGGAGTTGGAAAATCCCCAAGCCACTTTCAAGTACAAACAATCAAAGCCTTAAGCAAACTATTTTGGAGGCGAGCCATTTTGAAACACCAGTTTTTGAGTTTAAAGCCACTGGGTCCTCAAGGGAACCAGGCCTTATGCTTTTTTCATTTCACCTGTCTGTTTATTCCACGGTTTATTTTGGGCTGTTGAAAATGAAGGCTAACAAGACCAGGTTTGGTGTAAACCTGGTAGAAGGGTGAGAATTTCACAATGTTTTTGCCTCAAGATGAAATGAACGCTAGAACAAGCAAGCGCATGGGGAAAATGTGTGTAAATTTCTTTATTGTACCTCAGACTGGCCTCTCGCTCCCCAGAGCCACACTGGGAGTCCTGTTGACTTATGGGTAAGGGGAGGTGGGGCTTGTCTTATTAGGAGGTGCGGAAAGCAGCCACAGACATGGATTGTTCAGTTGTTGGGGGAGAGAAAGATAAAGAAAGAGATTGTGTGTTCAGCTCTGTTTTCATTGGACTCTTGTTGATTCTATTCCAAGTGCCTTGGAGCTCTGGCCTGTTGTGGCTTTGCTGCAGAGCTGTGATAGTATTACCTCGTCTGTCTGGGACAGGAGGCCAACACCAAAAGAGATGGAGATCCCGGCACTGGTCAGATCATTCAAAAATTGTTGTTTGTAGACTTTGTACAGAAAAAGTTCTTTTCTATTGTTATTATTATTATTATTTAATAAAGTCAGAATAATGATGATTGTGATTGGTGTAAAATTATTTGTCATTTGATGGAGATCCGTTGGGTAAGAATCATGTATTCAGATTAAAGCCAATTTCTGAATATCTGTCTGGTATGTATATCTGTCCTCCACCTATTCATCCTTACATCCTTCTATCCATCCATCCACACAAACCTTTTTCATTCCTGCTCTCAAATGATTTCCACTTATCATCGATCCTGCAAAAAATACTTAAATAATGGTGGGGTAAATTTCACATCAAGTCCATTTGGGTCTTATCTGAGTTCAACGTCTCTCATGTAATGCATTGAAACACGTCTTAATTCAGCGCTTGACATCGCCATACAGCTGCTTTGGGGAGACAGCAGTAAGTGGAGCGCCACTGTATTCAAAACACTGGTAAAGAGTCGGTCAGACTAGACCACACACAGTCCAGTCAAATGCATCAAGTCCATACATGGACAGAGATTCAACAATAACAATCCTCCAGGGTCTTGTCTTATACTTCAAACATAAACATACCAAATAACGAACACTGAAGCAGAGCACAACATAGTATGGATGGCATATTCAGTTACACATACATTTAAAGTCTTTTAATAGCTTTGGATCATAACACAGCAGTGGTCCTTGTCTTATTTGGGCCCAGATCCCTGCAGATACAAGGGCACATTTGTTTTGTCTTTTTGCCTGTTTGAAGTTGGCTTGACTAATGATCCTGCATGTAATTATTTTGTTATGGGTCCTGACAGCCCGCAAGCAAATAATATCATGAAATGTCAGTCTTGTGGCTTGTTCAGTATTACACTGTCATGTGGATGCCTGCTATCTGTCCTCATTAGCTATGATGTCAGTGTTGACGGATGCAATATGGATTCAATCAAAACAATATAGGGTGTTGAATTGTGGGGAAGAATTTGTCAGTGATCAGGTATGTTCTTTCGCTAAGTTTTTGCACATTAAGCTTTGTGGTTTCTATGGAAATAGTTAATGTTTGGATTTGTTTATAGGAAGCTCTGATACTGGCTTTGGGTTTGAAAGACCCTCAGCATTTATCATTACAAGGTTGGTTTGTTTCTCTCTGCTGTTTCTTGTGAACATGGTCCACTGGTTCTGATCCTGGATCTGATTTAGCTAAAGAATTCTTATCAGGTCCAGAATGAGATGTTTTTCCCAGAACCCTGGAGATGTGAAGTTAGAGTTGATCCTACCGAAGTTACCGGCTAATGATGTCATAATCAATTTAAACACTTTAAACATTTGTAGTTTTCTTTACTTCAGTTTTTTCATAAGTCACTTTGAATTTTAGACCAAAAATACATCCTTCTTAGACTTAGAGTGTTACCTCATTAATTATACCACTATATACTGTATACACGTAAACTGATTAATATAAAAACTGTTAATATAAAAACAAACATTGCATTGTGATTTGCCACAAACATTTTTATAATTTCTAATTACAGAGACAGAGTGTACAAAAATTTATACTTTATTAAATTAAACTTTTCATACTTATAACCTGCTTTCTGTTTGAAATGTAGGAATAAATCAGAACTCGGTCAAATATTCCTCCATTGTTTATACTGCTTATAATGCACAAGGGTCCACAGTTTATCACAGCTCCTAAAAGTAAAATAAAATACACTCTTAGAGCAATCAAATACATTAAAACTTTCACTGTTTAATAACAGGAAAACTGAATAACAATATTAAAATGGGGACGTGATCACTTAGTGTAAGTGCAAATTTCTGTCTGGTCTGTTTTGTATATATGCCTTTTGTGTTAATGGTCTGTGGAAAAAAAGTCCATTGATTTTTCCTGCCATATGCACAATTATTGTTACAAAACTAGTTCTTGTTGATTTCCGTACAAGCATGTAATGTTATAGCTCCAGATACTCAAAAGATTTCAGAACATCTTTGCTCACACTGAAGCTGTAGTACAGCTAAGCATCAGTCAGTTGCTTTGCTTTCTTGCCAAATGCCAAAACTAAGTTCCAAAGTAAAGAAGCTCTCAGGGGTCTGATTCACAGAAGAGGCTCACAGGACCAAATGCTTTACCACAGGCAGGCAGAAGGTGTGTAAATTCATAGAGCTTTTTAAGGGCCCTTGAATTGGATTCAAACATCCTCCCAGTAGCAGATGGCTAGAGATGAGTGAGAGTGACAAGAGACCCACAAAGTAAGGACACATACCACATATTCTGCTTGTGTGTTTTAATCCACAATGGTGGTAAAAGTCTCACAAACACATTAGGGTATGGTGGGGTGATATATACAATTTGTACAGTTTAAGAGTCATTATGTCCAAGGAAAGTCCCCACAAAGTGTGTGTGCTTTGAGAGAGAGAGAGAGGCAGAAATAAAAATCTGCCCCATGGCAAATGTTTATGGTCCTGTTATTGGCTTCATCACCTCTATGCTGTAGGTTCCATGATATTTCATTTCACAGTTTAAAATACTTTTCATACATAAGAAATAAAAAGGCCATTAAATGTGTGGATGACACTTTTTTCTTTTGTAGAACAGTGAAGATTTTTAACTGAAACTGTTCTTGATGATTCAAAAAATGTCTGCGGTTCCATGTATTTGAGAGTTACATATACAACCAATGCTAACATGAACCATTCACTGAAAATACAGTACAGACCAAATGGGAAATGAACAGAAAATTCTGGTACTGTTAAAAATATGAATAGTCACTGCTGAGGGCTATTCAGAAAAGATGCTTTCTGTAGATTGCTGCAGTTATGACTATGTAGGTCACTACAAAACAGTAGAAGCAAACCTGTCACATCCCAGTTTCAGTAACTAAAAAACAAATTAAAGCCAATCAAAACTTTCTAGCAAAGTTTTATTTAAAATCCTTATAACTGTAAGAACAAAACCTGTTTTTGTGATGTTAAAAGAAATAATTCTAATTCTCATTTCTTCTCCCCACTCTGATTTTATCTGGGTTGGAAAATTTGATGTAAAGGAGATGGACCATGCAAACTTTTTGTGAGCAGATTCCACACCTGCTTTTAAGATCTTCCATTTACTCATGTTCCAGGACCAAAACGTTCCAGTGTTGTTAAGAAAGAAGGGTTCCTCTGTGGGGTATGAGACTCATCTTGAGAACATGTGCTTGTTTATTATCACCTCAGAGCAGCCACAGCTATTTCAATTCCATTCTAGTCCTGAAACTGTCAACACAGCATAGTTTCATTTTAGCTCATGTAAATATCTATAAATAACAAATGTACAGTCATGGTGAACAAAACAGAGGAACAAACTGTTATTCTTTCTGTTTTTTTTAAACCCACATAAAATGATGCTCAGGAATACACACTCAGGTGAAAAAAATCATAAATCATATAACTAATGATTCCTCTTCTCATCTCACGCATTAACAAATGTCTCATTCATTTCTCTTATTAACTCTCCTGAGCAGAATAAAGTTAATACTTCAAATGAAGAATAACTGAGAACTCTTACATCTCCTGAGCTGTGAAAGAGCAACCTCAGTGCAATAACATTTTCCTCTGGGCAGACCTGCTGTCCCCTCAGAGCGAGGAGACAGTTGGCGCTTTTCACCACTAACGTTGTTTAAACACCATAAGTGGGATGTTTGGTTGATGAAAGCTGGTTTTAGCCTCGTCTCGATGCGTAGTCTGCCGCCATTGAGGTATTTGGCAACAGCATGCAAATTACTGCTGAGATCAGCTGGGGCTTCAAACAGCTCATATTTCCTTTGTACCGCAATTATGTTTCATAGCCAAGGTGAAATTAACACCACAAGTCACATTGGTTCTTACATGGAGTTATTACTTCCATGTATGTAAATGAGGAGATGCTAAAGATGCCCAGTCATATAACTGCTGAAAAATCGGAGTTAGTGTTGAGCTAGTCTCTGACTCACCCGCATCCAGCAAAATCAAATTACATTTCACTGGAAATCTCTCTCCATCTCTTTCTCCACAAAGATTGTTTTGAAAATAATTATTTAGGATGTTTAGATTGTTTTATATTGTTGGGGAAAGTTTTAGGTTTGTTTGTTGTGGGAGAATTAACTTGTGATATATGGTTATATTGATGCTTTGAAAATGCCTTCATCGATAATGATGTTATAAATCATCGTTGGGGCCTATTATCTATTCAGCAGATAATCAAATTCACATCTCTGGGAGAAACGACAAGGTTTGTGTCAGTGAGGGTGTGTGTGTGTGTGTGTGTGTGTGTGTGTGTGTGTGTGTGTGTGTGTGTGTGTGTGTGTGTGTGTGTGTGTGTGTGTGTGTGTGTGTGTGTGTGTTTATGAC
>JBAJNP010000194.1:30086-93960 GCA_036877545.1 Yasuhikotakia modesta | reverse complement strand
TGTGTGTGTGTGTGTGTGTGTGTGTGTGTGTGTGTGTGTGTGTGTGTGTGTGTGTGTGTGTGTGTGTGTGTGTGTGTGTGTGTGTGTGTGTGTGTGTTGATAACAGACAGCAAAACAAGAAAGGGCTGCTTGTGTGTGAACTAGATGCAATTTTAGATCAGTTCCTTAATTGTGACATGAATAATGTAATGTTTTATTTTGTTAGTGTTACCTTGAGATTGCTGGATTGGACATCAATATCTACTGGGTTTTTTTCCAGTGAAGGAAGAAAAGAAAAAAGCAGACTGAAGTCAGAATGGCTGCAAGGAAGCAGAAAGATATTTGACTCTGCAGAGAGAAATTGCCAATTATTTTCTAAACAGAACTAACAGTGAAAATATTATCTTTTGAAATGCAAACTTTTGACAAATGACAAACTAAATGGCCCTGTAAGATGGTGGGCTTCTGTGTTTGTGAACACTTATGTCTGTTTATTGTAGCAAAACAGAAAAAACTTCATTGTGTGTGTGTGTGTGTGTGTGTGTGTGTGTGGCTGGTGAGGTTAAAGGTGGTTTTAATCATGAGTAAGGAATGCACAGTGATGAGTTGGCACATACACACATTTACCCATCTGTCTATATGGGGACATACTGTACAGTAGACATGTGTTCTACAGTAGACTTGTGTTCTTTTAAAACAAATCTACTGCCAGTACTGGAGACTAACCCTAACTGAAACTCTTGCACTACTTCATCAACAAATCTCTGGGCACAGTTTTGTTTCCAAAGTATAACTTAAGTGTAAATACAAATATAATTAAGTAAACATCTATAGTCCACATCCATAGTTACATGCCATAGACAGTTTTTGCTTTGCTAATTATAGAATAACTCTCAATCTAACAAAAAGTGCATCATTCTCTCTTACATTTCATTTTTTATTAACTGCACAATAAAATGTTGAAACAAATGTTCTGTTGTTAATTCATTCAGTGGTGTAATTCTATTTATATATTCTTCTATACTTAACTTTACTCATGTAGTTTCATGTTGCTAGTAGTCTCACACTACATTTCATTATATGGCTGCAATATATGGTCCATATCAATGCTTTAATCCTGAAAAATTATCTTAACTGTGCTTTATTTCTGATAGCCCCAAATGGCTCAGATACCTAATAAACAGTGAAAGAAGAAGTTTCAAAAGTTCAGCAGAGTTTGGACCTTGGACAACTACTTAGGCCTCACAGTACACACACACAGACCCGCCCCTCACCCAGCACTTTCCTCAACTTTTAATAGGCTTATTTTTAACATTCCTCTGCTTCAGCATGGCCATGGGAGCACAAGAGGAAAACATTATCATTACCCAGAGGGCGGCTTAGCCAGTTCCAGTGGGTATAGAGGGGTGTCATTACCTTTCCTTTTAACGCTCTCAGGTTCATTCAGTGGGTAAGCGCTGCAAGACATGTTTTATCAATCACAGCCTATAGAAGACATTAGCCTCTGAGAATGTATGCAGGTGGTGTGTACTGCATGAGTACTTGTGCTGGTGCTAGTAAAACATAATGATAGCACACACACACCTTATATTAGTGAGGACCACTGTGTGTGTGATGATTGTTATAGGGTCTGTAATGGCATATGAGCTCTGTGGTTCAGTTTCCATCTCTGTCTCGGTCTCTGTGGTGGTTTCTCAGGCAGGGAATGGAGCTCAGAAAAGTCCCATAAACTGTAGAATAACAACCCCCCCAGGAGCAGGAATTACTGACAGCTCCAGCTGCTCACACTATAGCCCACACACACACACACACACTGACAATCATAAACATATGTATGTACTATGCATACCAACCTTAGCATGAACTTGGAATAATGTTTATGATCAAATGTTCACATGAATTTGAAGATTGCATACAGTGCCCACACAGTGACGTTACACACCTGACCAGATCTACTAACTTTGTTCTCTAGTCTTGTTTTTCTTGCTCTTGCTTAGGGTGTGACATTAAGGACAAGTTCCACCAAGCTGGCAACCAAAAGGAGGTGAGTACTTGCATTTTAAGCAATATATCATTTTTTAAGTTTACAACCGAAGAAACATATGCTTAAAAAAAAAAAAATATGCTTAGCCTATCTTTTATCAAAACACACACATATATATATATATAGTCATTGTGTTTGACATTTTATGCATTTTAAGTTCTAGCATCCAAATATCGGGACTGCTAAATATTATCCAGTTGTTTCATTACATACAGTTTTCGTTTTACACATTGTGCTTAACAGGCTTGTATTCCCGTGGATTCACTGAATTCCCACCTTTGCCTCATCACAGGTGAGTTCACACACCAAACACTTATCAACAACAGAGAGACAGAGAGGAAAAGGTGTTTTCACACACATACACCATAACACCTGCCCAATTTGTGCAATGTCAGAGAGTGTGTGTGTGTGTGTGTGTGTGGCATGGACTCTCACAGCCTCTAATAATCTGGCTTTGAAGTCTGTCTGATAATTTCGAGACAATTTATTTCCTTATCCATTAATTTCCTCCCTGTTGTTTTTAAGAGTGTATCCTGACAGCACAGACAGTGCCTCGAGGTGAACACACACATTCACACTCCTCTTTCCTTTTCCAACCCCTTACTCACTCACTCAATTCTACAGACAACATCTACTGTATACAGACCCAATGTTACTGTAACCGTTCATCTACATCCATTGTGTGTTACAGTATGACATGACTGTGTATGTTAGCTCAAACATGATTTGTACAACAAAGGTATTATTACTTCACCAGATGTGCACAATCATCTCACCCTGTTTTTCCGGTGCATTTAAGCAGCAGGCTGTTTTTCTACCTGAGTTTGTTTTTGTTTCAGATGTTCACTCCATAGAGAGATCCAGGTGGATCTGATGCTAATTAAGCTCCTGGGTATTTGGTAAGGTAACCAGATGCCAGCAGCTGGTCTGTGAAAGCCATCTTTAGTGGCTCAGATAGAGAGGAAATGATTTATCGTACCTGCTGTGCATAGATGTGATTTCTGTTAGAAAACTGGAGTACAGTAAGAACATGTGGAAATTTCTATGCTGCTGGACTTCTGAGATGTTTCTCAGTGCTTCCTGTTCCACCAGGTCTGATACACAGTTTCTAAGGTTTCTGGCAAATGTCATGTTAGCCCTGAATTTGAGGTCATTTTTGGCTTTTTAAGATGCACCGTTCTATGAAAAGGTTGTTTATGTCTGCTATATGCCTGCATTCAGTACACATATGATTAAATTAAACTCCAGGTTTGCTTTAATTATGTATCAAATATCATCACTGGTTCCTTTCATTTGAAAAGTACAGGTGTTTTTATAACATTCAATTTTGTGTTCCAATATTCTATTTTGGACTAATACTGACCTGTTTTTGATTTTCATCACTGTTCTGTTGTCTGGAATGTGAAATGAGCTCATCTTTTGATAAAACAGGGTGCTGAGGATAGTGAATGCAAAAATAATTGCTTCTAATTACTCTCTATTATTTCTTCCTCCAAAATTGCAAAATGAATTGTTATGGAACCAGAATCATTAAGTGGAAATGGGATCAAATCCAATTTTATTTTATTTTTTAAACTCATCCCTAATGGATGAGTGTAGTCACGGCCAATCATCAATTATGTAAAACCTGTGCAGTGATTTTTAAAGGTGTATTTTTACTTTTCTTAGAAATAAGATGTGCTGTTTTTTTTCAATAGCAGATAAAATAGATTAGGTCAGGCAGGAGGAACAAAACTGAAAAGTTTTCAGAATATTCAGAAACCTGTGGTTGGCCAGTTTTGACATTGGTCGCTCAGCCACCATACTTAACACCCAATTAAAATGCATAGCAATCTGCTTTAAATAAAACCCAGAACACCTTAGCAACCACACAGCATTACTATGCCAGCCACCCACAGCATTCTATTGTCATGGCAGCTTGTGTTGCACAAGCAAACCCCTCTTATGTTTATGTATAACATAGTTTAACGCTATAACAAAAAACTGGTAAATAGTCAACATCTGTTCATCATAAGTTATCATCCAGTCAAAATCCATCAGTTATGATTTATCCAGGTGAGATAAACTCGGCTTCCCCTCTCTACAATATATCACCATCCGTGACTGAAACCTTTGAAAACTCTTCAGATAGCTCTCCAGTGATTAAAGCTGGCTTTGATATATGTTTGATCCCTTTCAAGCATGTGAAGTAACTTATGCCTTTTGACTGTAAATATCTTTGGATATAAGTCTCACATGCCTGAGTAACCTCAGTGTGGCTCCATCCTGCCTGGCAACAGTGAGCAAACAGACCGTAGAGATGGATTTTATCCTGTAAATCAAACCACTCCGTTGACCCAGACAGCCAGACAAGAGGATCATACCACACAATCTGTCTGGTCATTATGAGTAACAGGAAAAGATTAAAATTCTTTGAACAACAGCAGCTGTCAAACACCAAACATTACCATTCAAAGCAACAGAACAGAAATTAATAAGATAATGAACCATCATGTTTTTGCATAAAAATATAGCAGTTAGGCCTACAGGAACAGAACAGGGACAATTTGTGCATATCATATTTTCACACATGGTGCTTCTTCAGTCAACGCTATCCACCAAACTGAATGAAAGCAGAAAGGATTCTGACAGACATGCTTTTCTGACCGGTCTGTGTGTGTGACGACATTAAAGACTTATTTGACATGCACTGGTGAGAAGGGCTGTCAAAACCTACCTATTCAAAATTAATAGGAAATTATCTGCAGCTAGAGTCAGGCTCACTGAACACTATTTCAGTTCAATCGACTAGTTTCATCAACTGACTCAATGCCTGAATAAATCTCAAATCTTCAGGAGTTTAGTGAGAGGAAAGCAATTAGATTGCCATTCCTGCTGAAAGTCAATCTTGTGCACATAAATAAAATAAATCTGCTGGTCCCAGTATTGGATAGAAAATATCTCCTTCCTAACCAGCTGAACCAGTGAACTTAACCAGTTATAAGATAACCGGTTAACCAGTCTTATAAAAAGGCAAATGTTGGCTTTAAGATGGCCTTTACAGCAGAAATTAGTTCCATATGACTCTTTGACAACAATGAACATTACTAAATATCTACTATGCTTTTTAGTAAAGCACTTCATAGTATGAAAATCTGCCTTTGATGTACTGTGCAGGACAATGTAGCATGAGCAGAATAATATTGGCTAACGGTGGCTTGTTAGCTTTCCGCTGAGATGAGTAAGGACTGCCTGCAGGTAGCTCCATTAAACTGTCCTAACAACAACAAGAACACATCTAATAAACAGTGACACCTTTGTTAGTGTCTACAGCCAGAACCCTGCATGTTCTCTATGAATGATTTCAATTAGATAAATAGAACCATATTTATACAATACAGCTATGCATATGAGAGCGTGTGTGTGTCTTGTCTGCACTCTATTAAATACTCTCATTCTGTAGGGGAAAACCAGTGCTGTGTTATTTTAGCACAAAAACATAACCAGGAGCTAGTGGCGTGCCTGTTTAAATTAAGTCATTATTCTTTTCAGCACACACGCCTCCTTTCTATGTATTCTTTTATCATAATTATTGCTTACTCATAAAACTTGGTGCTATTTATCTGTCACAATTAGCAATGAGCTATTACCGCCCACAGACGCAGGAGTTAAACAGCATGTTATGTAAAAGAGATGCTTGTATCGTGGCAGCAGCAATTCATCAAAAATGTTTTTTTAAATAGACAAGCATTATAAAAGGGCATATACTCAGACAAGCACATTTTCTCTATATGTAAAATGACAAGATACATGGACTGCAGCATCTGAATTGTGCTGTATAGATTGTAGTAGCCCTGTAACCTAAACAATCTAGTACCCAGAATTGCGTATGCTCTGCATTAATTACATAGCTGCACTTGTGTCAGTTGTAAGACTCCCACAGTAAATCAGATGGCAAAATAACATGGACCGCAAAAGCAGTCACCAATGTATCTGTATCTTTAGTTAAACATCATTACATCATATTTTGGTCCTTCAGCTAAAACCCTCTCATAGATCAACTCTCCTCAGTATCTATGATGTTCTAGGCAAATGGCAATCCAGATGTATTGTCTTATTAATGAAGTAGCCTCACAGGGAGAGAAAATGAAATACAGAGTTGTTTATGGCAAAAAGTAAATGAAATGCCCAATCAAAACTTCATTCACACATTACAACACAAGGGAAGCCTGGAAATATGGAATGTGTCAATTTTTAAAACCACAACTGTTTGAATTGTTTTTTTCCTCTGGAGGTAGTTTGCGGAATAACTAACACTTTGAGTTGGAATGTCATTTAGGTCTGTATTTTACAGTTTGTGTAAATACATATCAAACAGACCAGGAAGGTTTTAGTGGAATATGATTCCTGTGAGATTTTTTTGATTTGAAGGAGAAAATGGAGGTGGACAGGTCTTAAGAACTAACGCCATCTTCCACCCACACACACATAGACGGAAAATACCAGCAGAGGATGAAAGGATGGGCACACAGCTGGATATGAACGATAAAGTATTCTCTCACCTTCTTTCCTACATCCCTAATCCTGCCTGAATTGACTGATAGATGAGGATAATATGACTGTGCTCGGACACACCGTACCAGTGGGCTTTAGCTCATCTGATATTCAGTTGCACTCACTGTAGTGATGGCAGTAGTGATCCTGATGAAGATGATGATGAGGATGATGATAATGTTTTGGTGATGATAATGAGATGTCAGTGTGATGAAGACAATGGTGATGTTTTGGTGATGATAATCATAATGTGATGATAGTGATGATATTGTGATGTCAGTGTGATGAAGACAATGGTGATGTGATGGTAGTGTGATGATGAAAATGTGATGTCAGAGTAAATGTAATAATGAAATAATGATGATAATAATTGTAAGGATAAACATTATAGTGAGGTAATGCTGACAATAATATAACAATAATGATGATCATGATGGCAGTGGTTTCAGGTCCAGATATCCCCTCTCTTTGGTCTAAGAAAGAGGCTTTATTTCTCTCTGTTCTAGTCATCCAACAAAACTTTAAAGGGTTGAAATACCTTTGAAAATGAAAGTTTAAAGTTTTGCAGAAATGTACTGAATTGATGACCTAGTGGTCATGTGCCTGTACTGCATACATTACTAGTTGTCTAGTTGTCATTAAACTTTACATAAATATAAAGATTAGTTTCCACCAGCCTTTCCACCCAGATCAGACAGCACAAATCCATGGTTATGCTTCTCATTGATCTCCAAGTTATTTTAGGGCATTTCCTTGTTTACAGTTTAATCTTTCACTCTCTCACAAAGGCTGCAATACTATTAACAGTCATCTCACAGTACGGCACAGAGAAACCATATCTTCATAATTCAGTGATCTGATATCAATCAGTGTAACTTGTTTTTAAATATAGACAGGAACGTAATGACTTTCTGTATGTGAATATAATCACGTAATATTTTATTTTAATAACATCTACAAAGATCAAGATTATTCGTTCCAATTTACTGTTGCCTGCACTTTCTCTGAAGAATCTGGGCAATTTCTTTGGCACGTCTAATATGTGGCTGTTCTATTGCATTGTGCCACGTGCTGTGTGCTGTACGCTAAATCCACATGACGTTTGACGTATTAGCGTCTTTGGTTTCTTACGAGCTCCACATTTCACCACAGCTCACCGTCTGAACATTTATTAGGGTCTACGCAGCACGTTGGCATCGCATGCCACTGAGGGGGTAAAAGAATTAACAGCAATGGAGCTACAGGTCTTAATTTAAGAGCAGACTGTCTTTTATGTTCCCCCAGCATGTGTGTGTGCGCATGCAAACTGAGAATGTGTGAGTGTATGTGTGAATATGTGAGAGGCCCTGAGGCTTCATGCCTGTTTAGGTGTCCATTAGCGAATACAAATCCACATGTAGATCACTGTAATGGCAACTGACTTGTAGATTGATGACACAGTGCAGTTGCTTTTTAAATATTTATATCTGCAGGCCAAAGAGGGCTGGTACACGTCTGTGGAAAATAAAGGGAGTAATAGAGAGAAAGAGACAACAGCAGACTTTTCTCAGGCCAGTCAGCATGGCGGGAATAATTCACCGTTCCGGCGCGTCGGTTCTTCAGCTCTGTCGCTTCCAGCATCTCCGCCCCCTTTCTCCTCACTCCTTACATGGCGTTCCCTCTCAAAGGGATTTTCATGTTCATGGAAGCGCTGCTATGGATGCCTGGAACAAAAGATAAAGAAAGAATCGTGCCATTTTCACCTCCTTTTCATAAAACAAATTTTCAAGACTTATGGAGAGGCCAACAGAAGGACCCAGGAACTTTTTCATGTTTGTTTTGTTTAGCGTGACCTGGCTTGGAGTTCACAGACACACCCTGTGCATAAGGCCAGATAGAAAGCTCCAGCTGCTCTCTCTCTCTCTCTTTCTTTCTCTCCCCCCTGCTCTTCCCAGCCTGCCAGCGCACCTGCCCCTTTCATACTGTCCGTTAACCACCATTCTTTGCAGCTGGCCATATTAGAAAAGGATCCTGTCTAACATTAAAAGCAAGGTTCCGCCAGAATGCTTTGCAGTCCTGCCATGTGTCTCTCTTTGAGCGGTGTTTCGACCAACTGACTCAACAGAACTTCTGCTGCCAGCAGACATGTTTGTGATTTTGAGGTAATTTGTTTCCCATGGAGAATTGCTGAGGCCAGTGCGCATCCTCTTTCAGCAAAATAACATCCAAGAAAATGGCTACAGTTTTCTGTGTCTTTGTTTGGCTTCTCGTCGTCTTTAGAATGTGCCAGACTGACCATAATACTAGAGATTGTGAGTCTCTCACAGTGGGGTGTTCTAATCTCAAGGTCAAAGTGGATCTAATGGAGGTGTTTCATGGACTCACAGATGGTCAGGGTGAGATTAAGGACATACCCCAAAGGTGAATGGAAGGATTGGAGCTATACTTCTGGAAAATTGAGGAGAGATTTGGCTCATGGTGCAATGTCGATGTTTTCACGTGTTGAGATCATATTTGACTTTGTAATACTCTGGGTATAGAGGCATTTAAAAGAGAATTGCTTTCCTGTGGGCTGTAAGTCAGGAATGTGTGATATGTCCTTAAGAAATGTTTGACCACATGACATCCTGTTTGTCAGACAATATGCAGCAAAAACACATCACTCTCATGAGATTTTGACTAATTGTTTGGATGGTGTTCATGTGTGAAACTTCACTTCTTGCTACGTCTGGCAGAGCTGCAAAACACTCTGCTGGGACTGTGCAGTCAAGCTCCACAGAAACCATCAATGAAAATAAGCAACCTTCCATAGATCTTTGAACAACTGCATTTAGCGTAATATTGCAACGCTAACTCATCTGTAAATAAACTCCATGCAAGCAACTAACAATACCATATGTGCTAGTAATGTTCTCATTTTAATGCATCAAAATGAAATTGGTTCATGTTATGAGCATAGCTCCATGAGTTATTAATAAAGCATATTATGCTTGAGCTAGCTATATTATGCTTTTGTTAACAGGTAAACAAATAAACTTATTCTTCCTCTTTGCTTTGACCAATAAAAGAAGGATATAACCATATACTCTACAACATTGTACTGGACATATTTTTAGCTTGCTGCATAATAAAAACCTGCATGCAGGTCTTTGTTTCATATTATTCTTACATGACATCTTGGACCAACAATGTCTCACTTAGCAACCTGCTTCGCTTTTAGCAATCCATTCAGAGAGAGAGTTCACAGAGAGTCTACAAATGAGACAGGTCAATATACATGTCCACAAGGGGCTTATCTAATTTAAAATTAATCACAGTTTTTGACTACATGCTGTGCACCTGAGGAGCAATGATATTAGATAGATAGAAGGAGGTTGGAGATCTGCCATTTTTCATTTTTCAGTCATGTGACGTTATTATAGAATATGGATATTGTTAAAGCTGGTTAATCCCTGCCTGAGGAAAGGCAAGCAGACAAGAGGGTTTTTTACTCTGTCTGTCATATTACTTATCCATATTACTTGTCTTCCTTTATTTTCAGTGCACTTAAATCTTATTTGTGACCAAGCCTGGTCTCAGCTTTTTCTTATAAGTAACCCTTGCCGCGGGTGACACTGACCATAATATCACCCACAACTCATTTTGACTGTCTCTAGACGAGAAAGATCTCTCTATTTTTTATAGTTTTATTACTGTAATAACTTGTGTGAGCCATGAATTACTTGAATTACTGCGTGAGCCACCGAAATGCACTGTAAATATCACTTCTGTAAAAATTTCAGAAGAGAGTCACATTGATTATTATGTGTCAAATTATGGGAAAGTTAGTGTTGGACTGTAATGAGTTCTTCATAAATTCATTATGAAGTCCATCAGATCTCTGTAAACAGTATTAGCTCTGCCTATTCTAAACTGTCGAATTGTCACATCAAATGACCTGCAAAACGGCTGAAGCATCTTTCATCTCTCTTTCTTTTAGGTAATCGACACTCAGTAACGGTTGTTATGGAAACAGAAGCTGGTAACCACTTTGTCACAGATGAAGAGTACACCAGGAAAACGTGCGGTGTGGGTAGAAGCAGTCCTTTTGTTTTACATTTTTCTAGGAGCACTTTCTGATGTTTTTCTCATGTGATATTTAAATGTATATGTAAGGAGCTCAACCTCAATCTGTGTAATGCGAGAACCCTCTGCTTGAGGCAAACGCTTTATGCTTGTCAAGAGTTTTTATGGCAAATTAAAAAATCATAAGAAATTACATCACCTTAAATTTGTTAGCACTACTCTTAAAGAGGATGTGAGCAAGCCAAACACAGATAAAAGAATGGCAGTCGCTTGTCTCTAAAGCAACAGCATGCTGTGAACTATCTTTAACACAATGGAAGTGTCAATGTCTAGTCATCACAACCATGTCCTGCTGTTAGTTTCTCATGGCCTGTTAGAACAGCAGCTACTGTAAGTCTGAATGTAATGCTGTTTCATACATGGTATTGTCTGTTTTTTGTTTTCTTGTTTGTTTGTGATGCACAGAGATGCTGAGAGACTATAGAAATATCCTCTACAGATCTAGAAGATAAGGTTACTGTCTAAACTAATTGAGAAAAAAACTAGTAATCAGACTACAGGCATGACTTCCTTTTGTTTTATACGTTACCTGCTGGGAATAAATGAGTCAGAGCAGGAAGGCACGGA
This sequence comes from Yasuhikotakia modesta, assembly GCA_036877545.1. Lineage (NCBI taxonomy): Eukaryota > Metazoa > Chordata > Actinopteri > Cypriniformes > Botiidae > Yasuhikotakia > Yasuhikotakia modesta. Next base: position 82,733 of record JBAJNP010000194.1, on the reverse strand, counting down.
TACACTGGCTGAATGTCTTTCCTGTGGGATTGTTAAAGCACATTAGGTCTCACGTTGGAAAAAAATAGTCATTGTTGCTCATTATCCGGCACAAAATAATTCTAATTCATACAATCTGGGCTTACCTTATAAACAGGTCCACATGGATTCCACATCTGAAGAACCGCAAAATTTTGTAGAATTAGAAGTTCTGCATGTCTTAAAATCTATACAGTCTTTTCATTAAATCATGTTCAAATCTATTATTTAAATCAATGCATTCTTCTATAGGGTCCCAGGGAGTGCTGCAGTTTATCTCAGCATATTTTGGGTAAGCAGGGCCCAAACTAACACAACACACTAACACAAACACATTTATACTCTCACTACAGGCAATTTAGAATTTCTAACAAAAACTGGCTCATACCAGCGAGCTTCTTACAGTGAGGGAACAGTGTTACCCACTAGCCAACAAGTTCTCCCATTCCACTGATTTTTCTCCAAATTTAATCTAAAGACTCTGTCTGGACCTGTTATCAGTTTGAATGAGATGCTCTGACTGTCTGTGTGGGGTGAATTAGCCTACATATAAAACTCGATATGCTGTATGAACAAATTGGACATTTTACTATTAAAATGAGAAATTTCAGAATTTCCAGTCACATGACCTAAAACCTAACCAAAGCCCTAAATGTTTATCTGTCCACTGGAGGCCTATGTGAGGATATTCATTACTGAGGCAATAATGAAGACTGACATACTGCACAAAGGGGCAAACTATCTCAGGGTTGTCATGGCAAAATCATGGATATTGACATATTGAAATGTGCTCCTCAAATGTCACCTTGGACTTTAAAATCGCGGTCCTTGCAAAGATGTCAAAGGATAAATAAACAAATCAACTAGATGGGTAAATACAGGCGAGATGACCCGCTGTGAATTGCATTGTTAATATTAAATGGCGGAATTCAATAGCGGCGGGCGGAATGACAGCGATGAAGAGCGCGCACGCCAGCGGCAAACAGCAGCTCGCCGGTTTATCGCCATCATCCACGCGGGTACTGCCAATCACCGTCGCACGGGGGGATCGGCTGTCACTCAAGCAGACTGACAGGGTCTCTGTTCCACAGAGTCCGGTGCTGGGCGGCCAAACCTGACGAACCGGTGACACACATGAATGGACCGGCTTTTAAGAGTCTGTCCTGTGGGAAACCGCCAGCAGTTCATGTGGAAATGAAGCAGCGAGATTCGTTTCAGCACGGCGTGTTACTTCTACTGTAAATAATTTGACCGGTTAATCTGTGAGCACAAATAAAACTCTCACAGCTCGGTTATGAGACGGGGGTCTTGGATTTCTGCCTCATTTATGACCGCTAAACAGTATTCATGTACTTTCAGATTCAAATGAATAACTCCCACTGCAGTACCTTTCATATCGGCTCTGCAGGCCTGTGCGTAACTGTTCCAAAGCATGTGCCATGCAGTCTACGTCACAAAACAGGTTATAATATTAGCACGGTGCCATATCTAAAAATATGGTATTTTTCAAGCAGTTAATTTGCATTTTATTTCAAGTGTAGCTGCTGTATATCTGGTGTTGGGTTTATTTTCCATGTGCTTTCTTTATAAAAAAAAAAACATGCTAATTTACAGTTCATTGTCAATCTTACATGGAGACTCTCTGCTTCTGTGGAACAGAAGTATGATGAGAAAAGAGTCATAAGAAAAGTAAAAGTGTGTGTTTTTGGGGGGGCGTTCGCTCATAGCTGGTTAGAATAGTCACTGCCCAGAATAAATCCTTAATTAAACTAAAGGTTCCATACAAATAAACAAGCACATCACAGCTGTCCTGCATCTTTTCTCTCCTGGTGCCCAGACAGTTTTCTCTACCTCTGCTACAAAAGTTTTCAGTCTTTTGCAGGAGTTGTGAATGGAGTCAGATGGCTCACCTGGGATCAAACATACACTCATGATAAATGACTATAGAAGTGATTTGGAGTCTTTTCTTCCCACAACCTTCTCCTGTCTGTATCTCCTCAGAGAAGCATTTGACTCACAAACAGTCATTGTGGCTGTAATCAGTTATTTTCCTTCTAAAAACACTGTTTTAAGATGGTACAGTTAATATCAGCAGATGGAGTTTTTCTTTTGTCATTCAAGTAATCACGGCACAACTATGATTTTGTGAATTAAAGTGTACCGAGAGAATGCTTGACATTTTCCCAGCTTTTTGTGAATCCTTTGTATAGATTTCTGCAAAGCTTCAAGCGGCAATAAAGCGCTATGAATGTTTCATATATAGACTTACACTGCCCCCTAGTGACATACACATGCAGTTTTCCGCTTTGAATAATATCTAAACAATTAAATAAACATACGGCTCTGATTCTGGCCACTATCAGAAAAGGCTTGTAGGTTGTAAGTCCAGAAAATCGCCAGTATTTCTGTCAATGCTGCACCACACAAGATTATTATAAAAAACTAAAAGCACTGAGTATTAGATTATTATAACAGAAACCATTTTCAAAATGACTGACATTGAACCCTAGGGCATTTTAATAACAACTAAACACAGCCAAAGAAAATGTTGTAGGTTCTGTGAATTCTCCTTTTAACAGCTCTTTTTAAAACTGGTTAACTTTTTATCGCCAAATGTGATCTGAGATTGGACAACAATGCAGGCACTTTTCCTAATGAAAATCACATTGCAGATGTCAGATAACAGTCACAGCTGATTGGCCATTTGACTGAGATACACTTCTTCTTTTCATTCTGAGGCACTCCACAATTGGAAGTGTTAATAAGAAGAGATCTTATCTGTCTGTGTATACGTTGCACAGGACAGTTCATAGACTCCAGACAGGAAGGCCCATTGTGCTCTGCAACACCACAAGATGTGATGAGATCGTATCCTGAGACAAAGCCATAAAGCACCAGTAGATACTATAGACTTAAGTGAACTCCCTATAAATGTCAGAAGTTTGGCCTATGTTATCTGCAGACCACTGTTTGTGTTTTAGGGAGGGTGTGAGGGCTGGTATGTGTGTAACAGCAGAAGGGGAGAACAAGCATTTGGGCTGATTGTCTTCTTGTGAAAAAGAATGGATTTATTTTTGAAAGACTTTGTTTGTGTGTTTTGGTTAGAGCACAAAGCCAGAGGAAAGAAGAGGCATCAGGGCAGATGGGGAAGCTTTCCCTTTTTCTGACTGGGTTTATTGATCATTGGGCATCATGCAGAGCTCAACATCAACCCAGGCTGTTTAGAAAGCATTTGTTCTGAGAGGGAGGTAAAGTCTGGCTTTTTGTTTCTACAACCTGCAAAAGTTGCAGCTAGACTCCCCAATGAGAAGTTCTGTCTGGCCGAGGCTGTACACAAACATTTTTCCACCCTGCTGGTGTAAGACGACAAACATTTCTATCATGTGTTCTGTTTTCTGTCTTCTTTGTTTAATCATGTTTTCGTCTGATGTTTTATTCTAATCCTATCTATCTATCTGTGTGTCGGTTGGTCTGTCTGCCATATATAATATATGTGTTTAACATATATTAACAAATGTCAGACATCTGTACAGGTCAACAAACCAAAAACCAGCCCATGACTGTTGATTGACAGATGATTCCAGATGAGATGAGCCGTCTGTTTCTGAGAAACACAATCTGAGATAATATATACTGTACAGATGTGAAACCTAAAAAGAAATGATTCTGGAATAGATGGAGTGATAGAGATCAAATAAACCCGATTCTCTTTTTGTCTGGCACAGAATCGAAAATACCAATCATTTCTCTGGGTGGCTCAACTCATTCTCCCTGCCAGACTCCCTGGGATTAAATTGATTTTTACCTCCTTTTCCACCCTCCCTTCTCCTTTAAATTGCAATTTGCTGGTTCAGATGGATTACAAAGAGGAAAATCACCACTGGAAAGAGAACGGATCCACGCTTTCCTACCAGGCATGGCAATAAGAACTGGAGCGCACAACAAAGAGTGAAACGAAATGAGCTGCGTGATGGACAGCACACACTCGCTCAGCGGGACAAAAGCCCTCATAATGACCAGCTGACAGGCAGGCGGCCATTACCACATACACAAAGCCACGATAAGATAAAACAGATCTGTAACTGTCCTGTCATAGAAACCAGCCTATTGTGGACTGAAAATGATAAGATTTCAAGTCCCGCTTCTCTCTACTCATCCTCACCCTCGACACTAACACATGAACACAGTTTTTTTTTCATTTTTCCCCTTTCTGTTTTTCACCCCTCTTTTGTGTGCCTTTGAAAAAGCAGCTTCTTTTCTTTCCTTCTTCCTCCCGTGTGGCACAAAAAAGGCAGAGATTGAAATGGTACAGAAATGGTCTTAAACTCTGCTTTTGTAAAAGGCACAAAGCCCAAAGAAGAAGTTTTGATGTTTCTGTTGACCATTCAGTATAATTACTTTGTGGCGAAAATTTATTTTGTACCTCACAACTTTCTTTTTGGTTATATTTTATCCTCTCTGAGTCTCTTTGACACACTAACACTAAAACACACAGTGTCATTTCTCAACATTAATGTGGACATTTAAATGCTGTGTTTTCAGTGTTCTAGTACAGCACAGCTTAATGAAGATAATAAAAAAACCCATCTGGAGTCACACAATCATTTAGGATTGGCATGCAGTTCTTGTCCATCATTTTGGCAGGGTACAGCCACATAGGACTCCCTTGGCACAACCCACAGCTTGATTAGTGCAGCTAATTATGAGAAATGCATGTTGGATTTTACTCTCAGTATATTTTTAATGGCTTCCTTTATTCAGTGACCTCATCCACACTGGCCTGTATTTCTGCAATATAACTTTTATACCTGTGTTTCTATGGTACTAGCTGAACAGTTAGAATAATACAGAAAAAAGCTGTTCCATAAAGGAATCGTCCGTGATCGGAAACCACATCCTCTTTCATTTTGTAGATTTAACAGATCAACACTTGAGAAAAACTGTTAACTCATGTTACATTAGATCCTATATTAAACACACTGTCTAACTAATAAATATTTCTATTTCTTGAATCAGTGAAATACATCGTCACTTCAGGGATCTGCATACAGCTAGATTTCTTGTTTATAAAAAATATATAGTTTTTTATCACTTATTTATTATCATTAATGGTACATACAAATATAATTATTGCATTTAAAATTGACTACATATTCCAGAATGAAACTTTTAACCTGGGTTAATGTTTGAGGAAATATCCACAAGGGGGCACTACACAACACACATTTACATAGCTGGGGCGTCACATGATAAACGACCGTAGAACCAGGATCAGAATTTCGCAGGAAGCAAATCTCGAATTGGGCGATGCTTTGAGATCACGACATGTCTTATATTTCAGAATAAATTGTGTTGTATATTTTATAAATTGTATTTTTTACAAGTTTAAACGAAACGGACGCAGAACACATGCTAACTCACATGCCACCTGTTACTTTACTCAGCGCTGTTGTTCTTTGTTTATAGGCACTAAAATGTTTTATTAAAATTTCCTTTGTGGATTAAAATGATATGTTATGTAACAGTTATTGTTAGAAACGCCTTTGAACGATTATTATACTCTAGGTTGATAAAACAGTTAGAGAGAGCGCCCTCTAAAGGGGAAACTACCAGCAACAAAGAACGGAGAGAAAGTCTTTATAGCGTTTAAAAGGCATCAGCATTTTCTGTTTACACCGCAGCACAAACATTACGGTCACATGACCACAGGTCTAGGTATGGGGAATCTAACTTTACGATACACATGCAGTTTCCCCCTTTAGCTGAATACGGTGATGAGTTTAGCAGCAAGCGTTCAGGCTGTTAAAGTAAAAGCCATGCGTATTATAGACAAATCCGCGTAAAAGCAGATGGGGCAATGTTCTCAGATGACACATCTGAAGGCCTGATCATTCATACGAAGCTAAACGATGACAAACAAGTGCAATAAAAAACGCAGGAAACAATCTGCGTTGGGAAATGACACGGATCAAACATCAATCGCGTTGACTGTAGAGGTGAGCGTAACAGTCGTTGAACGACACATCGGTTCTTATGAGAGATCGTTTTATTTCAGTGTCTGAACTGTATTTCTCTTTCTGTTTTTTCCTTTGATGTCATTTAAGCAAAGGCATCAAACAGAGGGCCGCGTGCAGGCGATCTCCAGGTCGGCATGGCAGGACTTCAGGAGGAAAGTGAGGCTGCTGGTGCCATACATGTGGCCGAGGGGCAGCGTGCTGCTGCAGGCTCTGGTGGTTCTCTGTGTCGGGCTTCTGTGCTTGGAGCGTGTCGTCAATGTCTTTGTGCCCATTTACAGCAGGAATATAGGTAAGACTATACAGTGTAATCAGTGCTTTATAATTTATGTTTTATCATAAATCTAACACGTACAGGTCCAGGATGTGATGTATTACACGTTCCACATTATGTAGGAGCTAAAGACCTTTACCAGGGAATTACAATGTATGACCAATAGAGGGCCGCATAATACAATTTTCCATGTTGCTGGAGAACTGGGAGGGGACCAGCTCAACATGTTGCTTGTAGCTTTTTATAAATTATTATTTAGATCTTATTTAGAAGTATATGATTGATCTATGCAACTGAGCTTTCGAGTGTGAGGCGTAAATATAATTGTCATAACAAAACACGTCAGTGTGTTTATTTTGTGTATATGATTCCAGTCGATTTGGACACTCTGACTGAATGTATGTTTCTCTCAAAAGTTTTCTAAACAACCTTTTGTGTAACGGCATGTTTAAATGCTTAACATTTGTTTTGTAAATCAATATTTACATGTTAATGAATTCCTTCGCAAAACGTCATTATTTACCTTTAAATGGGTGAGCTAAATCAGAAACTGAAGGAAAAGCAGCTAAAAGTGTCTGGCATACATGGAAACTGTTGAAATCCCAGTTGGATGCCTTATAAAGCTGGCTGAGAAAATGAGCAAAGTTTACAGCGCTGTAATTTAGGCTTGTAAAGGTGGCTGATAAAAGCTCAGATATTCTACCTGGCAAATACCACAGCATAATTTCCATACCATAGGGTGGACTGATGATAGGAAATAGTACAAATAAACTAGAATAGGTGTGGACAAACTTTTGACTGGTGTATTAATTGGAGCATGTCTGTGGCCCACCCCTTCCAGATTTCCTAGCCCCTTTATGCGGGCCAGCTAGATGGTTGAGTAGACCCTAAACCCTTCAGTTAAGTCAAAGCCCTCGGTTCACATAAGCCAAAAAAGCATCAGACTTTACAAACGGAGACAGAAGACAAAAACCAACTAAGCTAAACTCTTCTGTGGCTCAGGACTTTGTTTCAGTTTCTCTCTTTTTCTTGCTCTCTTTCTTTCTTTAACTTTCTTTAACTTTCATCTTGGTTTTGAAATCGCAAACTTGATTTATTTATTGGTTGTTTCTTATCATCCTCGTTCCTTAAGAATCAACTGTTTTTTTAATCTCCTGAAGTTGGTGGTGTGTATGTCCTTCATCATCAGAGCAGTAACAGTTTTGCATTTGGAAACACATGAAAGCTGCTCTGGGAGAAAAGTGAGCTTTTGTGTGGCAAAGACAGATTGAGAGGGGTAATAGAGGAGGTCACCAGCCCTGCCAGTCACGATTAGGGGGCATTAGAGGCTTTTAGCCGAGTTAACACGCTGGTACAAGGGCCTTTTTGTCCGCTGCTCCGTCGGCCCCCATGCCAGGGATGAAAATCAGCCGTCCATTTCTACACCCCCAGCTCAAGGGACAGGAAGAAAGTTTTTGCTTTGGCCCTGGGCATTTCTTTTATTGTTTTGATTCAACGCTCATGAATGTAAATGAATCGGATGAAGGATCTTTCTCAGCTCCCAGGACGGACCAATGAGTTTGCACTTAGGATACATTATTCTTGGCTTCTGGCTTGGGCTGCCAGCTTTTGAATGTTTCAAATTCACATAAAGTCAGTGAGATAGCAGTTTTGGGCCTAAGTTTAAGTTAAGTGACGCATGACTCAGGATGTTAAAGTTTTATTGAGCATGTGTGATTACAGGGAAGATGCAGTCATTAATAGGAATATACAGCAGATGTGTGTTCCCAGTTAGTGTTTTCTTGAGCCCTGAGGATATCTTTACCAAGTTTACAAAGTGATAGTTCACCCATAAATGAACATTCTGTCACTGTTTCCTCACCAGTTTCTTTGATCCTTCATGCTGTTATTGTTCAATGCAGCTCCAAAGTTGCTAAACATGCTTCAATATCACTTCATGTTTAGCTGCCCTGTGAACTGCCAAACAAAAGCATGTTGAGCTATCACTAATTTGCCCTGTGTTTCTTTGTTTATAATATTACAGTGAACCAGCTGTCTGAGACGGAGAACTGGAGAACCCTGGCCATCACAGTGTGCGTTTACGTTCTCCTCAAGTTTTTGCAGGGTGGAGGGGTAGGTGAGTGCAAAAAAGGCACCTGAACCACATAAAATGCTGCATTTATCTCTGTAAGCCAACTGTCTCTCACCCCTCAGGTACGTCAGGTTTTGTCAGTAATCTACGCAGTTTTCTGTGGACACATGTTCAACAATACACCAGCCGTGTGGTGCAGGTCCGCCTCTTTGCTCACCTGCACGCCCTCTCTCTATGCTGGCACCTGGGGCGACGCACAGGGGATGTCCTGCGCAGCATTGATCGTGGCACCTCCTCAGTCAACAACTTGCTAAGGTGTCTTTTTAAGACTTTACAATTTGATATTTCTTGCATTCTGTTAAAAACTTGTAAGGCTATCAAGGTTAATTTAATATAGGCAGTATATGTGGGGCTGTTTGTTGTAACTGTTGTTAGATTATTGACTTTGTGTTACAGCTATATTGTGTTCAGTATTGTACCCACTATTGTTGACATCATCATCGCCATCATCTATTTTGTGACGTACTTCAGCGCCTGGTTCGGCCTCATCGTCTTCATTTGCATGTTTCTCTACCTCGGTGAGGATCACACAAGGACACATGAAGGCTTGGTCAAGGCGTGTTGTATCATTCTCATTTGTATCAATCACATTTATATCAATCACATCAATGATTGTGGATACTTTTGTATCAGTGATTTTACATCAGTGATTGAGATACTTTTGGAAAGTTGATGACGTAAAATACCCTTTCTAAAATATCTAAAATATAATGCATATAAATGTATTTTATTTTTTTAATTATTATCGCATTTCTGCATATCAAGATGTGTTAGGAATAACATTTTAACAGCTGTAACATGACTTTCATAAGCTAACACATTTAATTGGGAACTTTTATTTACTGTAGCAAGTTAAGGAATATGTTAGCTTGCTAAGGAAATTGATGGTTTATGATAGGCCGATCGCTAATTAAATGAGCTTTCTATGATGCAGACTAATGACATTAGTAAGATATAAATGGCGACGCAACAGGGTTTCCTTCCTTTGCAACAGGGTCCTTCCAGAGGGGAAGATAATTTGAACCATTACTTCACTTCTTTTCTTATGGACAATATATTCAGTGCAGCTGCACACATTCAGCTTTCATTACACAAGTACATAAATGGTTTGCAAACCAGAATAGCATGGTCACATTTAAATCAAAATCAAAGTAAATTGAATTTGGTTTGCCATATTAATGACATAAAGTGACGTGTACTGTATGTGTATCATATATACAATATATGGACTGCAAATGCAACGTGAGCACATTTATTTTAGTCTATTCCTGAATGTGATTTCAGTGATCTGATCTCAAAATTTTTCAGACACTGTTTACACCCATATTCAGTGATGAACACCTGCGTTTAGATCACACGAGACAGATATTAACACCAGGTGTTCTTGAAAACCCCACTGTGAGGTTTTCATTGCTGTCAGATCCATTTTAATCATACTGCGTTGTAGAAGCTGACTGGCACATTTTGAGGTGTAGCTGAATTTAAGCTGGGTTTAAATCTGTTTGCAGTTCTCACTATCATCATCACTGAATGGAGAACCAAATACAGACGGGACATGAACACTCAGGACAACAACGCCAAGTCAAAGGCAGTGGACTCACTTCTCAACTTTGAAACTGTAAATAACCGTATAATGTAACAAACGTTTTTAGTTCGGAATATTGTGAACATTGTTTGTTTTCCAAACATGTGATTCCATTCAGGTAAAGTACTATAATTCTGAGGTTTTCGAAGTCCGACGCTTTGAGGATGCTATTCTGAAATATCAGGTAATTTATCACCTGATAAAATAACTTCACAAGCTTTTGACAAAGATGGTCCTGAGTTCTGTTTTCCTCTTAGGTATCAGAATGGAAAACCAATGCTTCACTGGCTCTTCTAAACCAAACCCAGAACCTGATTATTGGATTGGGGCTGTTGGCTGGATCTTTACTTTGTTCATACTATGTTACAGCAGACAAGTTTCAAGTACGGTACATCTGTGAAAGTTCAAAAACGTTGCCATTAACTCACTCTTGTGGTTTTATTAATGTTGATTGCTTGGGCAAGCATCAGTTGTAACATCAGTAATTGTAGGGTTAGTGATTTAAACAGACCACCAACTTAAAGTTGTAAACTTTCACATGTAACTTGTTAATTTTAAAACCCTTTATAGGCATGCCTGATAAATCTGATGAAACAAAAACATACACCTACAATAAAAGAAGGCATAGCCCTAGCAATACGTAGCCAACATAGGCCTAGAAACATCATAGCAACACCTTGACAACAACCCATAAAGCCCTAAAATCACAAGACAAGTGAAACAAGTGAAGACAATCTAGTCATAGTGTTTCAAGTGATGCTGGTGCATCAGTTAAAGCAGCAGTTAATTGCTAATCTAAGGTTATTGTTGTCATAGGTTGGTGACTATGTTCTCTTTGGAACCTACATTATCCAACTCTACACGCCACTCAACTGGTTTGGCACATACTATAGGTGAGATTATAAAAGGAGCATTTGAAAGTATTTTTTGTTTATTTTCTCTGTCATGTATTTACAATTCAATGTTTGTAGTTACTGGGTCTCTTTTGTTTGTTTTTCGTTTCACTGTTTTGTTTGCACAGAATGATACAAAGTGCTTTTGTTGATATGGAGAGCATGTTTGATCTCCTAACAGAGGAGAAAGAGGTAAGTGGCCATATTACAGCCCTGCTATATGGGATAGATGTTTTCTCTGTGTCCAAAAGGTCTATAGTCAGTCTTTCAGGGCAGCGAGTGATGATTTATTGCTTTTTATTCCTGCACTGGCTCAAGTTACCCCATCCTTTGGGAACCACCTTCCAGCCGGCTGTTCCTTGCCACTCCCAGTTTCTTTAGATTCCATTCATATGCTAATAATGCTACTAAAACCTCCATTTGATCTCAGATTGCTTTATATGTTTGAGAAGGCCGTCACAGCTCATTTGCAAACTGATTCTTGAACTTGACCAGAAACAGGCCTCAACATTTTTGTCAGGAGTTCAATTTTAATGCATTTTTCAGTTCTGCATAACCCACTTTCTGTAACATGCTTAGCTTCTTAGTTTCCTGTGATCCCTACCTAGAAATCTCTAACTAACCTACATATTCACTTCTTCTGTAGGTAAAGGATGATGTGAACGCAGGAGACCTGTTGTTCACACAGGGGAGAATTGATTTTCAGAATGTGTGCTTTAGTTACACTGCTGGGTGAGTGCTGCTAATGTCAATGAAGGCAAATGTTACTGATGTTATCCAGTGCTGGAGCAGTATATAGAAGCTATATGAAGTACATAGTGTATAGCAATGTTTCTTATAATGCTGTTGTTAGTATTGGGGATTCAGGGATCCACCCCATAGCCCCTTAAACAAGCTTAACCCTTATATATTTAAAACAAATACACTGTTTTGGTTCAACCCTGTCCATTTCTAAAACATATGTACTGTTTTGGTAACTTATTATAATGTTTTTGATATTGTATGTTTTACATGAAAGTTAAAAACCATGTATTTAATTTTTTAATAATTTTATTAACTATAATTGAACAGTAATTTTTAAAGAAGCGTTTCACATATGGAACATGTTGTCACAGAAGAATCATCGGTAATTAAACCGATTTATGTTCTGGAACCTTAAGTACAGAGAACAGACGCTTTATCCTGAGTCACCCATGACTGAAAGGAAAGTCTTCAGTTCAGTGAGTCACATGGTAATTTAGTAAATGCTCAAATGGATTCAGTGAGTTCATTCAGTGGACGTTTCATCAGACTGATTTAGTCTGTATGACTCACTACAAGACTGAACGTTTGAGAGACATTACTTCATAAATAAGACTATAATAGTTGTGCTGTGCAGAAAACTAAATAGAAAGATGTCTGGGTATTATTTTGGGCATGTAGGGCATGTACATTTCAAACTCATCACATGCGATTCAGACTGCTTGACTGTTGTTAACGCATTGGTAACTTGTTAACTTTGCTACGACACTGTAGAAAGTAGTGCAGCAAATGCTGGTATATAGTTGTGTGATACATGTATGACTTGGTTGAAAGCCAAAAACGTTTTCATGACATTTCTTAACATTTATTTCCTGAAGTACTTTAAATGTTTTTTTTTTCCCTAAATCTTTGACTTTGTATTTATAGGAAAGAGATTATCAGTGAAGTTTCATTCTCTGTGATGCCTGGTCAAACAGTCGCATTGGTGAGATGAGAATATGATAAAACGGAACAGCAAAGTTTCTGGAATGAAGTTAGTCTGGAAAGGTCCTTAGTGTTTACCTACGCAAATCCCACAGGTTGGTCCATCCGGATCTGGAAAAAGCACCATCATCCGCTTGATTTTCCGGTTTTATGATGTACAAAGTGGCTGCATTCTCATCGATGGCCAGGACATCTCAAAGGTGAGCAGACAGTCTCTGTGAATCATTCACTGCAGATTATAGACATTAAAGGTCAAGTGTCTCATTTTTGTATATTAAATTATATCCTCCTATTAAAGTTCAATGCAATTAGAGGGTAATTATGGGCCTTTATGACTTTGTCAGGTGGGGGACGACCGATCATATTTGAGGGATACATTTACAGTTAATATAACGTTTAGATTTACAACCAGGGCTAGGTGCTTTTACACTGTTGTGATTTTTACCCTTGGTAAATTTTTCCCTACAGGGATGGTGTTCCAGGGTCAATAAACTATATTGACCCCAGAGTAGCTCTCTTACATTTGGCAAAATTGAGGGTTGACTACCCTGAAGGATATTTTATGAATCATGATCTTTTCATGGAAGTGAAGAAAGTGTTGGTATGTTAAGTCTGAACTGTGTCTGACTGGCTGAAGAGGACTAAGAATTTGCATTAAAATGTAAAAAATTAATTACTTAACAGGCATGCCCAGATGGATACTGTCTGCTTGAAGAAATTGGCCATGACCTGTATAAGCTTCTCATTTAGCATTTAATCTCAAAGTGCTCTGCAGAGTCCAGTAATAGCACTTACAATGAATACAGTTGATGTTGAAGACTGTTGTGTTTTTAACCAAAATGCTCCTCTTGTTCTTCTGGAAGGGTAACAGCATCAGTTTTCTCTAGTTAACTCTAGTGTTTTGTTGATGGTTAACCTCAGCTTAGGACATTTCCTTAATTAAATTGGTCCCTGTCATTTTAATTTGTGTCCATAGTAGGAATGAAAAATATGTGAGTGATATATGTGTGCTTTCAATTTTTATCAATTTGCTTCTATTGCTCACAAAGACCTGACTGCTCCAAAAGACTGTAAGGTAACATGCACTTTGTGTTTGTACAGACTGAGGGTCTGTAACAGTGGGTTTAAAGCGATGCTATACCTGAGCATACAAGCTGTCACACTTATAACTACAGTGTGCTGTAATTACACTAGTTATGTAAGTCGTAACCCTAGATCATGTAGCCTCGACTACAAACATGTCAAGGTTCTAGGAATATGATTTACTGCTCCCTCTTATTTCCAAGTAAACCTGCCGCCTGTGAATTAATCATAGTGAGAGAGACCTAAATAATAAATATGGAACTTTTAAATTGCTTCTACTCCAGTGTCCTGAGGGAGACAGTGTCTGCTGGCATGGCTCTGTTATGGCTGCCAGCTTTACTCATGGAGTGCTGGTTAGATCCAGGACAGAAGGTTATTTTGTCCTGTTTGCATCTGCTTTGGGTGTTCTGATCTCAGGTGGTCAGATTTACACTTGGAAGGTTGCCAGGTCTTAATGGCAGGTGTTAATGGGCTTCTATCTTGTCTAATGTGATTAGCATGACGCATATATCTCTGCAATCATTGTTTATAGCAAAATGTTAGATGTAAAGATTGTGGCATCTTACACCACGTTAATTCCTTATGAAACCTTTATTATGGAAATCAACATTTTTGCCAAATGCTCTAGATAGATTTGAGAAGATTGGTTGGTTAATCTGGAAGCTGTGATTTGTCATTTAGATGAAGGAAGTTCACCCTTTATGCTTGCTAGACAATCTGTGCTGGCAGATAGAAGGAGATACAGACAAGCAAATTGGTGTATCTCTTTTTTTGTCTGCCTCCTCTCCTACATACACGTTCACAGCCTCTCGGGTATCACATCCAGTCCATGAGAACCAAAATCCAGCATCGAAACGAGCGCTTTCGCTTGCAAACAACGGCCACACATTCCAGCTGAGTGAATGTGTTTGGAGGGCAGCAGGAAGCATGAGGTAGATGGGTGTGTATACTCACAGGCAGTGAAGACTTTCTCACAGCACAGGCATGAGGGGAGATTTACTTTATAGAACAGCTGTCATCAGTTGAGTTGCTTAGCCCTCACACTAGCGGCCAGATCGAACCCATTAAACTCACTGGAACATTAACATTTGGACTCCTGAAACATCTGCTGGCAAATGAATAGATCTTTTGCCAAGTTCTGCACAATATGAAGTATGCTGCATAAAATGACATAACTGGTCATGGATATAAAAACGAATTAACAAATAAGTTATTTGAGTGAGATGCACTTTTTGGCTCTAAATTTAAAGAGCTGAATTTAAAAGAGGAATTTTTGGTGTGTGCAGGTGTTGGCCGGAGAGTTGTATCTTTTATATTAGATCATTTATGTTAGGATTTTTTAGATATCATGGCATGAAGTAATAACGGGGTGTTGAAATTATGGAGTTTTTAATGTTTAAAGTATGCTAATTTTATTTGCATACAGCATTATGACTAATTAATCAAGACACTACATGAAATATTTGTTCTAGTACAAATTGATTTGTTACATTGTAGGGCCACTTGGTGAACTACTAAAATTAACTAGTACTGGGATGGATAATGGTAAAATCTTGAGCAGAAACAGGCCATAAGATACTCTCCTCTTAAACATTGTTTTAACACCCAACTTTCAATGGACACGTTATACATCAACTATCCAAATACATAAAGATGTTGTCATTGTGACCAAGCGGTTACATGAGAAACACACACTTTAAACATCTGTTGGTCATTTTTTCTACTCGCTTTCAGGTAATCACTGCCACGGAAATAATAGATCAACTTTTAAACCCGTTTAACGGCCTTTGATGCCATAGACACCTGGAGGTTATTTCATTCTGGTGGTGGTCACTGATTCCAGTTGTTCTCTGCGGTGTCGACGCCCTCGCGTCCATCTGCACGTGTGACCCGACTCCTGTCAGATGAAGAGGGGAAAATATGACTCATGAAATATCAGAGCGATTTCTCATTCGCTTCGCAGCTGAGCATCACCTTACGAATGTTGTTACAAATATAAATGCGCAAGTGCATTCCGAGTCTCTGAGTTTGCGACTCTCGTAAAAACAAACAAGTGGCCCAAACGCAGGCAATATGGAGTGCAGAAATAACACGGCTGAGTGAAAGTCTGGAGGGACGGAAATTATTTTGGCTGGTTAACGAGGAGTAATATGAAAGCTTTGTGAAATATCTAACGTATTTGATTTGTGCCTGTAAATGTTTCTTTTCAACGGAATTATAAGGAGCTTTTGATGGTAGAATATTAAAGTTGTTTTGCCAGCATATTTTTTGGGGTGAGGCATATGGTGGCTTTATTGATCTCATGAATGATGGGAGCAGAGAAAACCAGCTACAGTGACAGCTGACAGGCCACATGTTCTGTTGCACACACACATTGTCATCTGACAGACGGCACATCTCATGCTTAAAGCCTGTTTTTGTCATGCCAACAGTGTGTGTAAAGGAAGAGGTTAATTTCTGTATGTTATGTTCCAGACTGTGAATGATTGTTCTAACACTCCTCAAAGGATTTGTAGTATGTGTGGCTTGCATTAGTTACGAGATATACATTAACCATGCCTTTAGGTGCAAAATGGTTACACTTTAGAGAAAGTACAGTTTCAAGAGGTTACTTGTTCTTGTTAATCCATGGCGGTCGTATGGATGGTGCAGGTTCAAGTCTGGCCCACAGCATGTCCCAATATATTCTTTCCCCAAAACGTTCCATTATATCCGTCTCAGACAGTAAATCATGTTGCAAAGACACAGAATAACATCAGTCATGTTGCAAAACATGATTATTGTTGGAATCTTGCATCCACAGCTGTAATCTCATCCATCTCTAACTGTTGAAGCAACAACACTTTGAAGCCTCTTCACGCTAAGATCCAGCCATACATCTGTCTGTTCCACCATATGGAACACTTCATCAAACAAGGTTATTGATTGCGGTTGATTAACAAAAAGCAAGTGGTCACCAGAGATGTGGACTGTTTTCAGCAGCCTAACTCTGATTCACCAGCTGCATCTTGCTGTCTGTGGTGTTCATGTTCTTTTTACACAACAAAACATAAATATAAGAAAAACAAGAAGGAAACAGAAGATGGAAAGAAGGGCAGTAATGGAGACTGAAAGAGAGGACCCCTCGAACCCTGTCTGATTCGGAGGCGCTGGGCTTCATTGATGTTACGTCTGATTTAGTCAAGCGTTGAGGAGAAGAGACTGGAGTCTATAACAAGCCTGTGAAGTGTTAAACAGAGCAGCATGTGGAGGTTCGTGTAAACAAGATGTTTCATGTACATTTGGTCCAGGTTAGGCGCACATGGGCTGCTCCCTCCCAGCATTACTGAGCCTTTCAAGTAAAAAGTTGCAGCCCCGATTTCTGCACATCTGGACGGATACGTGAAACGATGCTTGAGCCCGGTTCTTGCCAAGTGGGTTTAATTCTAGAATGTTGTGTGTTTTGCATCTTGCAGTTTCGCTTGTGTTTTTCTCATTTCCAGGCATCCGATACGGCCCATTTCCCCAACCAAGTGTCTGGAAGTGTTGCATCGTGTGCAAGTGTAAAAATGCTTAGGTACTCTTTAAAACAACTCATGACCAGTTGATTTAGCATCACAAACAAGTAGGAACAAGTCATGAAGTTGTTGAAGTAGAAAATTATGTTCCTAGTTATACTGCTTGGAGATGAAATTGCTGAACCAGGTTTTCAGGTTAGGGAAGTCAATAAAAATTGTGTAACTGCATTTAATAGGCACATTAGTCATCTGACTATACAGTATCGCCACATCTTTTGAAATCCATGTATTAATGTTAAGAATAATCTGTTTATTTTGTATATTTTATATTTTAACTAATGAATAATGCAAAAACATTGCACAAAGGGCAATATACTGTATATTCTTCATATACACTTTACTAATCCATAACTTTTTATTGTTTATCTTTCCATAGTTTTACTACTAATCCTTAACTTTCCATCGTTTTCCAATATGTCAACATAAAAATCCTCTGTTCTAAACTAAAATTAAATTTGTATTGCACCTTCATTATGGATTTGGGCAACGATGATGATGGTTAAAGTACTGCTGGCATCTTGACATGGTCCAATCAGATTGCACAGAATAGTTACTATAGTTACCATGTCAGGTATGGCCCAAGCAGTTTATAAATGAAGGAATTTTTCTCCTGCTGTTGCCAAAAAGAACAAATAGAAAACTCAGTTCAACCCCTGTGGTGAATGTAACTGGTGAGAGCCCAGAATTGCTCTAGTGGTTATCACCAATGGCAACAGCTTTTTTTTTAGTCTGGTCAGTCAGTCAGACACAGATGGCATAATTTATGATTCCATGAAGTAGAAAGCACTAAACACAATGAGTGCCATATAGTATCACACAGTAGTTTACATTACAATTATGTAGATGTACCATTTCAGTTAGAATTGATTCTGATTCAAAGCAAGTTGCTAAATTTTTCCTGCTGGTTCTCGCTAATCTTGTATTTTGGCTCATTTTCTTTGTTACAGTTGAAATATTTTTAAGTATCTATCTATAAGATATTTAAGTATTTATACGTATCAATGTGGTAACTAACTTCTGTTCACATTTTTGGAAACAGTTTTGTTCAGAATTGAAAGTTACTGTTACAAATAGGACCGGAAACCAAAACGAAAGTGATAAAAGTTGTATTGTGAGGGGACAGATGCTGCACTCCCATAAAGACCTGGGAAGCCATTTGTGTTTCACATGGGTGCAGTAAGCCCTCGCTCACCCTGCCCAGTCTGATGTTAATTAGTTCATAAATTAAGGACATTGACTTTTTTTAAGAGCCAAATGAATGGGAAGAAAGAATAGGAAGGGGGCGAATTAAGCACACTAAAAACAGGCAAAAAATAAACAAAAGGAAAAACAAAAAAAAACTTCAAAGACCGATCTAATTCATCAGGCGTTTGAAGTGAATAGACAGAGGCTGGTTCCACTCGCCACATGGATTAATAGTCAACTGAACAGACAGACCAAGATGCTTTTTGCTCTCTCTCTCTCTCTCTCTCTCTCTCTCTCTCTCTCTCTCTCTGTCTATCTGTCCCTCTGTCTCTCTCTCTCTCTCTCTCTCTCTCTCTTGCCTTGTCATTATCTGCCGTCTGAGACAGAGGCTTTTCTTTAATACAATCTATGACTAATTTTAAATTTTCTCTTATTGTGGGTAAGATTAGGATTAATTTGTTTTGCAGAGATTAAGGTTAGGTTTTAGTATTTTAGTCATTGAAGTCAAAACATACTGTTTTGTGAACTTGTACAGTCAGTTCCCTGCAAAGCTGAGTGTACCACTACTGACTCTTTAGCACCTGAGACAACTACTCAATACTATTTTAACAGTGAAGTGTTTCATCTCTGATATCCTGACATCAAGCAAAACCTTTTTGGTCAGTCAAAACTTGTCTATACCAGAACTGTGAAATCAACATGGAAGAAACAATGACCAGTTCATGAAAATCACTGAAAACCAACCACTTTGTTTTGTTTGGGTAAAGCAGGCAGGGGTTGAGTCATTAGGACAAAGAGAACATTTTACTATCAAGAAGTTCTTGTCTTCACTATCAAACTCAAAGCACCAGTTTTAAGATGATGACCTCATGCTCTGACCTCATTTACACAAACTATAATCTGTGTAGATTATCCTCTATAATTGAGTATTGATTTATACAGAAATGTTAAGACATGTTTTAATGTTCCAGTTATAATAGCTTTGCCGCAAAAGCCACATTTCTGGCTCTTGCACAGTTTTATCTCTTACTGACTGCTTACCTCTGTTTCCTGCTTCTGTAAACCTATACTTCATCTTGTCCTCTTTTTAAAAGAGAGAGTTTATATAATGTTATATAACCCCTATAATGTTTTTGTTAGTTACAAACAATCTCAGGGAGTTGTTGATGAGTAAATGATAGGAGTTGCCTCAGATCCTGATTACAGTTCAGTCTGATGCCTTAAGATGAATACTGTGCATCAGTTATGTTAACCTCAGATAACTAGTCTAACTTGTTTCTGGATAATACTTATTTGGAGCATTAGACCAATCTAGTCTGGATAGTCAGACCGCTATTTTCAGAGCTGAAATCGCTGTGATTTAACAGAAATTACAGATATCAGAAAATTGTGTGCGGGAAAATTCATGTTGCGGGAAAATTCTATTTCAGTCTGGTTTTGATGTATTGTTTTTGCTTTGATGTCCTGTTAGTGCTATTGATGCACTTAATGTAAAATGTTGTTGAAACATTGCTGAAACCTTTTGTGTGCCTCTGCGCAAAACAAAATGATTAAAACGTATATAATATTAAGATTAAGTAGAAGCAGTTGTCCAAATGGAAACAGTGTAGACTGTGTCTTCAGTGGATCTTACTTTAATATGAATGGTGTTGATATCTGGTTTAAAGTGGCCAGTTTAGCTCTTTCTTAAACTGTGTGCCCATTCTAGACCTACTTTGTCTTGTCTGTGCTCCTCTTTATTCTGTTTGAAAGCCTTGATGTCGGCTGGCACTGCCTCACAGAGTTTGCCAGGCTTTGGATCTCGGCAGGGGTCTATCTCCACACCCCTCCCAACAACAGACAGCATGTGAAGATTGTCACCCTGCTTTATAATTGGGGTTTCAGATCTTCAGAGCTTGGGACCCCTTCATAGCCCATCAGCACCTGGCTCCTTAGCTTTCAAAGGCAAAGGAGTCCTACGAACCCTCAGGTGGTGAAATGCTTTAAAGTGTGAGGCCCACCTATCTGTGATTCACCTGTTGTTATTATGTGGAATACATGGTCTTAGATCATCTTTGTATGTTTAAAATTGCACATAAAATGTTCTGCATGGCACAATTACACAACACAACCAAAACTTACTGTAACTCAAATTTGAGATACACAAATGTGAGTATGTAAGTGCCTTTGGAAAATTCTGGATTCCTGTTGGTTGGCAGGTTATTTGTATGTTTCTTTGAATGACTTGATTAAAATTCATGTGATGGTTATCTATTTACATAAAGGTAAAACAGAGCTCCCTTAGATCCTACATTGGTGTGGTTCCTCAGGACACTGTCCTGTTTAATGATAATATCCGGGAAAACATTCGTTATGGACGCATCTCTGCAAGTGACCAGGAAGTACACGAGGCTGCAACGGCAGCTGACATCCACAATAAGATATTGTCTCTTCCTGATGGTAAGCCAGTGTTGATTTTTTCATACTGTTCAGATTTTTGTGTGTCAAGTAGCCCTTTCTTCTTTAAGTAGCTGCTTCATCAAAACATGGAATTACATACTGAAATCGTATGTAATATTTTGAATCTTCTTCTGTGTAATAAGGTCTTGGCTAAATAGTTAATTAAAACTTGAAAGTTAGCAGAAATTAAAACTTGATAATAATTCAAAAAATCTTACAGATTCCTTTTATGGTAATTGTCGGCCTGTAACAGGCTTGACAATATCTATCTATTTGCTGTATTTTCTTTTTGCTCTTAGCACTGTGTGATTCTGTTGCCTGGAAGATGGCAGTTTGGAAATTTAGCCCCTTATGTCCCACAAAAGATAAAAACAGACATGATATTGTGTATATGACAGGCTTTAATTTAAATTTTGTTTCAGGTCTGATGAACGAATCAGTTTTTTATGTGATCACTGACAGGATATGACACTGAGGTGGGTGAAAGGGGTCTGAAGTTGAGTGGAGGAGAGAAGCAGAGAGTCGCCATCGCTCGTACGATCCTGAAATCTCCTCGCATCATTTTGCTTGATGAAGTGAGTGAAAGTTTTCTTGAAGACTTGCGTGTGGGTATGTGTGTGGGTATCCGTTAAGTCCTGTTTCTCGACTTCACCCGCAGGCCACATCCGCTTTAGACAGTCAAACAGAGCGCAACATTCAGGCTTCTCTGGCCAAAGTGTGTGCCAACCACACCACACTCGTCGTGGCACACAGGTGAGACTGTTTCATAATAACTAGAGTGCTACTGGGACTCATGGTAGTAATGGATCACACACGTCTATTATCAGGGATGCTTTCATTATGTCTGATCCCTGAGATACAGACTTGCCTGCAATCCTTTTGTCAACTGTTCCAAATGTAATTTATCTCTTATTTCTTTATCCTTGAGATAACATTGTGTATTGATAAAAGCTTTTTGTTGTGCCATCTGGTAAAGACCTCAAGCATTAATTAAATTGGTCTATTTGTCAAAAAGACACTAAAAAGACACTAAAAGTGTCTTCAGATTAACACTAGACTAAAAGAATAAAAGGTGTATGAAGGATAATCCAGGCAATAGCATGGCATACAACAGTACAATAAAGCTGCTTGTGTTTTTGGAATCCAGCGCTAAACACCTTTTTAATAAGCTGTGATAGTTCAAATGCATTGCTTACAAACACAATTCTCTTTCATCAGTCATCAGTCTTTCATCAAAATGACACACAAAACCTGCCTATATATCTATATAACACAAAATGCCTATATAACTATTACATTGCCAAAAAAGTGCAGTATTTTAATATTAATATAAAATTAATTTGAATTTTATACAGATTAAGTCCAGTCCACAAACAGAGAGAGTTTGCACAAAATGTGATTTGTATTTGATTTCTATTTGTGCTTTTGGTTCTGTTTACATTAGTTTGCAATTCGGATTCTTTTCCTAATCTCTAACTACATCAAGCCAGTGACTGGAGAATGAATTTGAGCATCGACAGTTCACACATTTAATATTTCCCTGGCGCTTTCTCGTCTTCCTGTGTAACATTTCACCTCATTCATTTTTACACCCCTGCTCTTACTAACCATCTCGGCCCAGTCAGTGACTATCCACTTCCTGTATTTTTTCCCTTATTTTTTGTTCCTTAATGTTGTTCCCTCTGTGTCTCATTGCTCCTCTCTATAGAAAATTGTAAACACATCGGGATCATAGCCTGCGAGCTTTGATCCTGCCCAGCCTCTGAGACAGTGCTGGGGCTTTGATCTGTTTTGGGGTGGTGGTTCTGGGGTTAGCGATCAATAAAGAAGTCTCCGCTCTTTTGTTTGAAGATGAAGGGCAGCTGGGAAGATGACCTGCAGAAGGGTTTGGGTGTGAATTAAAGAAGGCGTGTGTGAGTGTGTATGGATTAGATTAAGGAGAGCTGGTTCTGCTTTTAATTAAGAAAGCGTTTACAGTACCATTGTGGCAGAATCGTTCTGCTGAGCGAAGAGACTACAAGCCAAAATCATGTTTGATGTGATGCTGTAATAAAAATAGGCTTTCGTGGCAGAGTCATCTGCTTCCTGTCTGGGTCACGACCCTTAAAGCTTAGGTGACAATTAATTTCAGCGTTTTTTCAAACACTTTTAACTATTTTAAAAGATTATGCTGACACAACTACTATGTGTTGTTGTGTCAGGTCATTTGAGATTTTGTCTATGATCTATGATCTATTTATTGAAACCCAATAGCGAAAAGAAGTTTGTTTAGATGTAGTAGTTGACAACTGCATAAACTTAAAGAGAAATGTAACTATAATGTACATTCACAGAAAATTAATTCATGGCCGGTTGTTAAAAATAATGACAAAAATGGTGAGCTGAAGTTCTCATTTTTATATTGTAGCTAAAGTGCCCAAGTATTTGTTTCAGATTGTCCACCATCATCAGCTCTGATCAGATCCTTGTTCTTCATGATGGACGGATCGCAGAACAAGGAAGGTCAGTAGTGTGTCTGTGTTCCAGCCTCTGTTACTGTTTCCTTTACAAAAATCTAATGACAACCTGTATGGTCTTTCCCCCCTCAAAACTTCCTGATACTGGCCAATTTACCAGAGGAAATGTGGCTCTCTCTATCCTGATTCACTGAAATTCCCTTGGTTCAAGCAAGCCATAGGAGACATGTTGGGACAGACAGGGTCTTCATCCTTAGGAAACCTAAGAAGTGTGTGTGTGTGTGCGTGTGTGTGTGTGTGTGTGTGTGTGTGTGTGACCCAGAGACACACACTCTTGTTGCTCTTGTTATCATTAGATCTGTAGTCTTAACCTGAGGGCTGTCTGAGTGCATCTTAATTTTCTCAGAGACAGGATATAGTCTCTCAGCGTACGAGCCGTCCACACCCTGCCTGATTTCTGTGTCCCGTCTCCCTGCAGGCCCTCAGGTGGTACTCACAGTTCCTCCTTAAACCTGACACACACACACACACACATTGGCCCACTAATGGACTTCTCTATTCATCCTGACCGTTCAGCCTTGGTGTTAACCCCGTGCTCACTGTCCATCTATTTTGCCCTTTGAAATACGAGCCACAGCCAACAGAGCATCTGCTACGCACACTTAGACACACACAGCCATCAGCGATGTAACTCCACACCTCACATATTCAACTCTGACTGACAATGCGATGTAAACATGACCCACACAGGGTTTAAACCACAGGAACTGCGTATCAGAATACATGAGTACACAGGAAGAGACCGATGTGGGAACGTCCGTTCAAGGAGATGAGTGGTTAATGCTTTTAGAATAGAGGAATTAATAGTTA
Organism: Yasuhikotakia modesta; assembly: GCA_036877545.1. Classification (NCBI taxonomy): domain Eukaryota; kingdom Metazoa; phylum Chordata; class Actinopteri; order Cypriniformes; family Botiidae; genus Yasuhikotakia; species Yasuhikotakia modesta. Next base: position 58,503 of record JBAJNP010000194.1, on the reverse strand, counting down.
CACCTTGTGCCGTCTGCTGTCTGGCCTTACATGGTCGTTTGCTGAAAGATGTCATCTGTGGAATGTCCAGAGGACAGATTTTATGCAGAATGGAGGATTAGCACTGGTCCTTTCTTATTAATTAATTCTGGAAAATTAATCCAGAATTAATAAATAGTGTCCAAAATTCTGAAAATTGTGGACTTTTTAGGCTTTCTAAACTTTCTTTTTTAACTTTCTAGAGTTTCAGCTCTCCTGTTGCACAGAGTTAAAGTGCTTCCTGAGCTAATTTATAATCATGTTTATAATCATGTTTCATGTCTAGATATTTCCAGATATTTTTAGTTAAAGTGATGCTAAAAGTAGCGTGTTAAAATCATAAGATTGGAGAAAGTCCCTCCGTCACTTCACAAACATTCATCACAACACATTTAGACTGATGCCTTTAGCCATTGTGAAATCTTGTAGTGTTCACTGTCCCGTATATGCGTGTTCCAAGTGTGGATGGTGCCGTAGAAGACACCTGCCTATGTAGGCAGCAAAGCAGTTAAATAGACAACTGAGCAACTTAGTTTTAGATGAAACATGAAAAAAGCAGTTTTTGTGCTTCCAGAACTTGTCTTTTATGAAAAGTAACTGGTTTTCCTATAGTAAAAGTGTGTGGTAACCATGTTTATGGTACATTGATTGCTATATGTATAACCACTTTTACAGTATTGTTATAGTAAAACAATTCTTAATTTTAATCGAGGGCTTAATTTCTGTATGGTTTATGCTTCCCTTTTGTTGTCATACTTCCAAGTAGCTGAAGTCTCAGCAAACTTGACCCTAGACCAACCCTCCCAACTCTGAGAGAAAGCAAAGAGAGATGGTCCTGAGAGATTTTATGCCCTTAAGTGATTCTGGAGCCAGAGGGAAGCATTTGTTTGGTTTATCTGAGCCCCTGTCAGGTTGAACTGCTCCACTAGTATCTTTAGGACAAGTCAATTCACTCAGTTGCTATCTCAATGGGTAAAGGCCAAAATCTTTTTTAATAATAATCAACACTAAACAATATTTGACAACTGTATTATGCAAATTGATTGTTTAACTCAAATTAAATATTATTCATAAACCAAAGAAGTTTTTTACCCAATAGGCAGGACTTACTTTCCTTGTATAGTCTACAAGTGATTCCTTCTTTCTCCTGATATTCCATGACTGCTGCCCGTGTGTTATAGGCACGAGGAGCTGCTCGCCATGGGGGGGCTTTACTCAGCTATGTGGTTAAAACAACAACAAAACCCAGAAACCGAGACCTCCACAGAAGAACAAGCTCTGGGGCCGCAGCAGGGCATCTGAAGATGATGCAGTAATGATGAATTCTGATAGCCCCACCAGCTCTGGAAAATGTTTCTTGAGTTACGGTTACACAGGTGATACTAAATTCACACAACATACAGTGACCACATTCATTCATTTCTGTTGAATGAACAGTGACTCTGGTATGTCTTTACTTCCTCTACTCAATTAGTTTGTTTACACTTCATTCAGTGAGTTTCTGTGGACTGTGGAAACATGGAATCTTTGTTTATGTTGTCTAGACATGGGAATTGTGGGTAAAAAGCTGAAGGCCGCTACACATTTTCTGAAGAGTTTTCTTCATACTTTTTATTACAGTTTTCATGTGACTACATATTGATGCAAGTATGGAGAAAACTACTAAACTTTTCATTTTGCATTACTGTTAATACTTGAGCAATTAATTGCAGTAACGTACAGTGTAATTGTAAAATGTTGTTGGGTGAATGATACAGTAACCATGTCAAGCTGAGCCAAACTTTTTGCATTTTAATGATTTACTACTTTAATAACAATGTGGATAATTTGACAGAACACACAGAGAACATTTGTTTTTTTTCCTGATGTTTTTTTCTGGGTTCATTTTAAAATTGCCAAATGTACTTTAATCATGTATTTACATTAAGTTATGAATTTTAAAAGACGTATGACATTGCAGCTGGTGATGGGTATTAATGGGGTTACGTGGGCCGCAGTCACATGTACAGAAATGCCAAAGAAAAATGCTAATGTGGTATAGCCTTTAAATGCTATTCCAAAATGTTACATGTGCTTATTTCATAAGAACATATGCTATTTTTACAGGAACACATCATTTATAAACTACTTTTTTGTATGTTCATTTCATATTTACTGGTTGGTTTAAATACATCATTTTAAAATCAAACTTGGAGTTGTAAACGTACAAATAAAGTCTGAATAAAAGCAACCCTGACTGTACAAAAGTTAATTTATTTAAAGTATTTACATATGTTCTCTCAAGCTATGGTTTAACACAGGGGAGGATGTGTATAATACTTAAGACGTTACAATTAATTTATAAAGAAGACCGTGACAGACATATTTACAGAATAACACATTTATGATCTATACAACATCATATTTATGTCTAATGTATTAATGGTAGACTTGATTATTGATTTAAATCCACTGAGGTTTAATGGGGGTTTGATGGCCAATGTCCATTCACCTCAATAGTATGGAAACAGTGGAAAGCAATGGTAGTCCAGAGTGAATTGTGGATCATTTGCTGGTGAGAACTTTAAAAGGTCTTCACATAGACTGAGCAGAAACATTTCTGTCAATAATTTATGAACAATGTGTGTGTTTTCCCACAGGGTCTGTTGGACTGTGACATGAAGCCTGAATTATCTTCACAACACTCTCGCCATTATCTGTTAGTGGTGTTTAAGAGATGAATAGACAGGGTGGTTAGTACAGAGTGAAGTAAGGGAGTATCTAAATATATGCTTCCAAATTCCAGTGTCTGCCAGTCTAGATGTGATGAAAAACATTGCTTAGAGCTAAATCATGCTGTCCCTTATTGAGTAGATTGGTCCTGAAACGTTCAGGTGAAGTGTGTTTCAGAGTGGCATCACCATTGTTCAGTTACAGCTATGCCCTGTGCGCTGACCCAGGGACGAGCACTCTAGTAACAGAGAGCTCTTGTCCCTGAGCTGAACCCTCATAGCAGGCAGAGAGAGAAGTTAGCATGGGACGCTCCCGGCGGGACGCCTGCTGTGGAGAGGCTAGCGGTGAAAACCGAGGTTCAAAGTGAGGACATTATGGGGGCTTTTTAGTCTCGTTCTCTCTGTCCTGCATAATTCGCTCTTCTATTTTCACATTATGGAGTCTGTGTGTCAACAGCTTGTTGGGGTCTGTGTGCATCACCGGGTGAATCAAGCACACACACCAATATTTTGGAGGGGGGGTTGTGAAAGGTTTGGTCACGGTTTTTAAAGTTTGTACATTTTAAAAAGTCATGCTTTGCTTTCTAGAACTACTCCATAAGTTCTCATTCCATTCTTTCTAGGAGGAGGAATTTTAGAACTGGAAGTTCCAGCTGAATGTTGAAGTGTCTGAATTGGGTGACTGGAAAGCAGCAGTGCTGGCTGAATTCCAGCCGACGGCGGTCAAAGATGCTTGCGGCAGAAGGTTTTTTCTCAATTCCTGCCGTTGTCAGATTTGGGCCGTTTTTGGTACCACAGAGCTGTGGGGAGATTCTGGCAGCCCATGTATTCCTTCCTAACTTCAGCCTCTGTGAGGGGGGGTGTGGAGTTACATGGGGCACCGGCCAAAGTCACATTCAGCAGACCCAGAGCAGCATCACCCAGTCGAGGTATCACAGAACTCTGCCATTGGATTAGAAAAGAGAGTTTTTTCCAAGTTAATTTTATGCTAAAAAATTTTTTTGTTAAGCATTGGTAGAAATTGTTACTATATTTAGAAATCAATTTGTATGAATATTCAAGGACAATGTGAGGTCCAGAAGTCTAGTAAATAGTTTCTAGTAACCAGTTCTAGTAATTTCAGAGTGGCTTTAATTTAAAGTCAAAACTTAAGCTGTTTAAATTAGATTTAAAATCCCAGATTGTCAATGTGGTGTCACACCTCACTGTGTAGTATTTTTTTTGATATGATAAATGTATGGAAATGTCATTTAACAGCCCTGACAGCCCTGAAATGTTGACCATGACTCTACATACAGTAAAGATTCATGTAAATTCATGCACAGGTTGACCTCTGACCTTACTGATATGGTCTATGAGGCACTGAGATGGGTGCAGAGAAGCCCAGAACTCAGCTGTGTCCCCTCTGGACAGCCCATTGAGCAGCACCACATTGAGGTGTTTGAGGGACCCTGTGAGTCTCTTGCTGAGAGCCCCGCTGTAGCTCTGCTCCACAAACAGCAGCACACGGCTGGCTCTGCACCCGGCCAGATCTGCCAGCAGTTCCCCCACAGAGTATCGCTCCTTCAGATCTGCCTGGAGAAACAAGACAGAGAAACGAATCATATCTGCATCTACAAATCACATTCAGTTTTAAGATATTTTGTCTTAAAATGCACTTTATTAAAGCAATAATCCATGAGAGGCTTCTGTTACTGTTCTAATAAAAAAGTTTTTAATTTATTCATAAATTAAACAATTTTCCAACTGTATATATGCCTCTTTGATAAATTAACTGATGTGCAGTGCCAAATTATAAATAATGTTATTTTGTGACATGTTTGAGTAGCTTATATAATTTAATATGATTGACATTAGTTTAATGCTGAATTATGTTATACATTAACCAGCCCCCCGTCTTATCACATCAATAATGTCATTATGGTCAGTTTCGGGAAACATAAGAGACACAAGGCAGTGGCTAAAATGAGCTGTTATCCATCTTTCCCGCTTTAAGAAGCGAGCAGTTTTCCTGTGGGAAGCTGAGCGTCTGGTGGCCCTGATCCTGTGTGGTCCTTGTCTCTCAAGCCCCTCTTTGTCACTACATCCCTGTCTGGGGATCAGGTTGTTGCCTTTGTCCCCAGAGAGTCTGTGCCCATTGTCATGGAAGGGTGGGCTTTACTGTGCAGTCTGCTCCCTTCTGTTTGCCCTGCTCTAAACATATGGCCAGGATTACTGACCACCTTTTGCAAAGGATTGTGGGATTTTGGTAAAGCGACATGGGTGTACTTTTAAAATCAATATAATTAAAAGTGTTCATGGTTTATGAAATGATTATATTAATGATAGATGAAAGAGGATTCATGTTTTATTGTATCTGTGTTTTTAATATGATTGTCGGCTTAAAACTGCTTTTCAAATTTCTCCATGAAGTCTGATCTAATCTCTCTCATCTTTCTTGTTATTAGAGAAGTCCACTGCAATGAGAAAAGGTTTGATAAGGCGTCTTTGTTAGAACTTTATTACAAAGGTGGTGTTCTCATTAGGAGCTATAAAAATACACATTATAAATGCTTCTATTACTTACTGCAATAAGAGAATTATAGTCCAAACACAAAGTGTATTAGTGCAAAAAGTAAACATTCATTGCTTCCAAGAAATGAAACACAACACATAAATGAGAGCTAACCAGAAGTTAGCATTCATTGTGTAATGCTTTAATCCTTGGGTTAGTGGCCACTTTGAAGTGGTGGCTTAGGGAAAACACATTGGATTCGTTTACGGGAAGATAAGAGATGTTCTCGCATTCCTTAAGTCTAAACTCACTATTCATGTTTCCTCTGTGCTTCCTGTAACCACACACTCATAGCAGACCAACCTCAGCACCTTCAGCACAACACAGCCCATGCAAAATCAACATGAAAGATGCTATTCTAGACCTATAGGCCTGTCTTTGTGAAAATACATTCCAGGTTGTTCTACAAAGTTACATAGAACTGAAACATATGTTTCAACAGAAGCAGTGTATTCCTGCCACTGTAGAGTAAAACTGTAGGGTACATTAATTCTATTAATTCCCTCCAGAGAAATTGGTTGCACTATATTTTACAGTACTGGCACTTACAGTGTACTTACCCAATAAAATACTGTTAACTACCGCTACCGTTAACTATGTAGTTAATATGGGTTAGGTTTAGGGTTAGGTTCAGGTACCTAGTAATTACAGTTACACAAGTACATTGAATGTATGTGTAGAAATGAACTGTAAAATAAAGGTTAAACTGGGTTAAATCCTGGGAAAAGAGGATTGAGAAGTTGGCGTTACCATGAACAGAAAATGCAATAAAAAAAACAAAAAGGATTAACCAGAATAATGTGTGGCAAATTAACAAATTAGTACAAAAGAGTCAGTATTTAGTGAATGTATCTATATAGGCATTAAACATAAATTCTGAAATTTTAGCACATTTCAATAATTTTGACATTTATGGATTTGATAAACACTCCATAAAACACTCCAAAAAAGTAATTTACACTTCATTCAGTTCATATACAATTTGTCAGTGTGTGTGTTCGCTGAGAATTGAACACATCTTTTGTACTGCTAACAAACTGCTAAATTTGATTGTTAATGTTCGGTACCATTAACCTTTGAGCTGCCCTTACTATTTTGCTTCAGTTTATAGATCAAAGTTATGATTCATCTCAAAGCTGGCTGGATTGGTTCATGCAGTCATAATACAGAACACCAATGAGAATGTTTTTAAAGACGCACACACTCACAATTCCATTGTTATTGCGGTCCCAGAGTAGCATGGTTCCGTCGTTACGTGTGGGGCTGTTCAAATACAGAACCAGAGAATCTGCGCAGTGCTGCTTTCTGCAGATATAAGAGATGTGGTTCCTGATCACCTCTTTCTCAGTGGCTGGATACATCCCCTCTGTGTCTTTAGCTATGGAAATAAAAACAGTTGCAGGGGGATACATTTAGTGTGCAATACTGAATACTGACCCTTTTTGATTCCCCAAAGAACCTTTCAGTCAAAGGTTCTAAAATAAAAATCACTTATTATATTTTATATAGTCTGTGGAACATTTTTCTATAAAAAAAGAACATAATGGGTAGCAAATAGATTCTGTAAATGTTAATATGTCTTTATGGAACCATGTAGCCTAACAAGGAACTTTTTAGGAATCTTTATTTTTAATTGTAAACTTGACTTTTTTTAAACATCATACCCTCATTCTTCAGCTGCTGTTACAAACATACAGTAGACATGACCTGGTTGTTCTATTACTAATAGGATACTTATTCCATGAACTTAAAAGCCTGCTTTAGTAAAAAAGTGTCCGCTGACCTGCTACCTGCCCGTTCCCAGCAAAGAATGTCTTGATGTGGTCCTTATGGAAGCCATTGTTACTCAGCATCTGGTAGAAGAGCTGTAGGTTCTGCATGTGGCGCTGGTATGTTATCTGCTCCTGCCAGCCACCTGCACAGGAAGAGGTTAAAGGTTATGTGAGTACCTGTAAGATACCTGAGACAGCTGATAAGTCCAAATATCGGTCCTGAATTTCAAACATCAATAGGCTGATCTAGGGTCAGGTTGTACTAATTACTTTATCGCCCGTCTAAGGTGAACCATGTTTTTGTACCTGACAGGAGAACAGCGTGATCACAGGTCTGGTAGAGACGGCAGGACAAATGTGTGGCAAGACGCTGCTGGTGACACCGGCGGGTGTTTTTGTTGAGCTCACAGCTGGAGATGGGAACACTGGGGCTGGTCAGCGGCAACGGCTGTGGGCATCTGGCAAAGTCTGTATGATCTGTCATGTCAACAAGCGCATGACTTAAAACACATGGCACTGTCAGCATTCAAGCAGTGCACTTCAGAGCACCATTAAAATGTCTCATTGATGTCTCTTCTGCATGTCTTGGCACATTTAAAATCCAGACAGTGCAAGGTGATGCTGAGTTTTACGTAGTAGTGACAGACCTGCTTAATATTTAGTGTTTTGCCAGATTTAGACTAGATTTCACTCTGTTTAACATCTGAACTTTTATCCAGGCATGATGGAAATTGAAAGTGAATAATACAAACACATCCAGCCCCAATATATCAGGGGCTGTAGCTTTTCAGCTATAAATCTATAAATAATAAGACTGACAATGTTCAACTGTTGTTAAAAAGCAGTATATCTCTTACCAGTTTTACTACAGTTTATCCCTGGTAACCACAAATTAATGTAGCAAATGGTTATAGCATGCTATAGTTAATGCTATAGCATTAACTCTTTTACCATGTTATTAGTAGTTTAACTGTTATATAAAAGAGATTTTATGCACCAAAATACATAAATATACATTTGCTATGGGAAAACAAGGGTTTTTGATACTAATAGACATTAATAAGCAAATATTTTCTAGCTCAAGAAATAGTGCCCTTGTGTGTGGACACCTGCATGACCTAATTTGTGTCACTAAAGTTCCAAGGAAAAGGTCCAAGCTATTCAGTGAATAATTCTCAGTCTTCCCCTTTCTCAGTCTGATGCACACAATAATTGGATGTACATTTTATAATTCTGTGTGTGTATGTTCTGCACCTTCCACATACACACACCCTCATTCACCCTCACTTCATACACACACCCTAACTTTAATGCTTCCTATTCATTCAGTCCTCTTCTCAAACGTTTAGCATTGAAATTGAGGACATTTATACCTGTTTGTTTACTCACCTACACAACGTAAGTGTTGGGTTCGGTTGCTGTCCCTCACTCCCACCACTAGGGGCAGAAAGTGAATCTCACAGAGACCGCTGCTATGCTCCACACGGCCGGTTCTGCCCACTGCGCTCCTGCGTGATCTTGCCCGGGTCGCCATGCGATCGCTACGACTGCGTCTCCTCTTCAGTTGATTTTGACAGCGTGTTTTCACCGCCATCGTCAAACACTCCTCCCCTGTAAAGACAACAGATGTGACATTAACCAGAGCACAAATATTACTACTGATAGATCAGTCCAGCTTACGTATCAGTTCAACATTAAATTTGCTTTATGCCTTGGGTTAAACGAGTTCAAGATTTTCTGTGCAGGCAACAAGCACTGGTATTAAGGGATGCAATTCAGTTTATTCCCTGGAATTTATTCAGGAACATACCAGTGTCAATATTTGTCCAGTGTTGGTTTAAATACACCATCACATTCTGCGGTGGACTGGGTAAATGTTAGCCCTCACTGGCTTTAGCCACATTAGTTTACTGCTGTGCTCCTACCGTGTGATTGTCCACCTGTCTTTAAAAGCAAAAGCTGCAGCACTAATTTCAACTATGATGAAGAAAAAGTATCCTTTCACTAAAAGCAATAATAATGCCTTTTAAACAAGCATGGCCAAAGACTGAGCACAGCAGTGGGCATTCTTTCTTCAATCTGCCATATTTGCAAACGATTAATTTTGAGGCACACTGCAGTTTGGACAAGAGTTCAGGGTTGCAGATGCCAAGCAGTCTTCATCAGTTTCACGCTTAGAAATGTGGAAGAAACAGCAGCACAGGAGGTGTAATCACAACCCATTTTAAATCCATTCACTTAAGTTAAATTGCCTTCTTACAATAAATGGTTTCCTTGGCTGGCCATGCTTTAAGAATGTGGGCTAAGACTCAGTAGCACTAATGAGTGTCTCTCTGCGGTTATTTGTATCCGGAGGCCAATTACAAAAACCCAAAGAGACCAGGGATGATTTTACTTGTGGCGGGAGCTGAACATAGCTTTCATTCCAATCTCTGACTTTTACCACATCTTTAGAGGACTTGGTCATGTTTGGACACAAGACCTAAAAATGGTTCCAGATTTGAATTAACTTACAAGCATTTCTGCCTTGAGTTAATGTGTAAACCAAAGCAATTTTGTTTATTATTTCTAATCTGTTTGGCCATTATTCCCTGCCAACCGTAATTGTCACTGGTTACTAAAAATATTCCTTGAAACAGTTTGATTTACTTTAGGAAGGCTTGATGTACGGCGTGTGTGCTTATCATTAAACAATTATCTTGAAACGAGAGTTTATTTACACAGTGGATCAGTGTGGATGTGTCCGGAAACTGAGGCAGCTGCTTTGCTTTTATGCATGAAGGTACTGAAAGGAAACAGACAGTTTCAGAAACGCTTTCATAGCACTTTTTGTCATGTCCAGTAATACAATATGTGAGACTTGGTTATAATAGTACATATGTTTGGTAACTATAATACATTTATCTTAGTAGAAATGGTTTCATCATCAAAACAATTGATACATTTATAGATAAATGTACTTCTTTCAACTGCTGCAGCATTCTTTCCCTCATTCGGCAATTGTGGGCTATCATAGCAATGGATACATCTGTGCTGCCTTTAAAAATCAACTAGATAAAGGCATCTTAGTTAGCAGGTTGCTACCCTTAAAGGTAAGGGTTCCTTATTGGTTCTTTGTCATGCTGTATGGTTCCATAAAGAACTTCCACATTAACAGAACCTTTCTGCTGCACGCAAGCCTTTTTAGTGCAGAGTGGTTCAACAGACTATAAAAGGTAAGAAAGAAATGGTTCCTTTAATATTTTTTGATGGAATAGTTCTACAGAAAACAAAAATAGTTATTCTATGACATTGCTGTGAAAAATCATTGTGAGTGCACTTTATAACTTTCGGACACAACAATGCTGTCCATCATTTGAACAAATGATGTTTAGATAGTGAAGACACACAAATACTCACACAAAGAAAAACAGTTCATTTTACTGGTGAATTTTGTTTAGTAGTGCTCTACTAAACAAAATTTGAGTGCAAATTGTCAAGATTAGCTCAAATGTGATTGGCTAGCTCAGTGCCTTCACTGTAGTGAATTTCAGGCATAGCTTAACAGAGCTCTGAACCCAGTGTTGAGGACTGAAAACACTCAGAGATAAATTATTGACCACTCTTTATTGTAAATGCATGACTCTTGGCTAAATTGTGTGTCTGCCCTCCACTTTACCTCCAGGGGGGTCCTTGGCCTGACTATGCCTAAGATTAGATCCTCGTGCAGAGCTCCCTGTTTCATTCACATATATAAAACACCTCACACAGAGTCTTGCCTCGTGTCACGTGGCAGATAATTGTAGTATATGCCCTGCTGTGTTTGAACCTAAACTGGCTTTTAAAAAACAATGTTAAAACATAAAAGATGTTGTTGTTAAATATCATTACTTTAGTTATAATCAGAAAATCAACAAAGTTTCTATAGATGTGGGCCTTTGGTTTGTCAATCTTGCTGTATAATGTTAGAGCCTTATAAACACAGTGTTGTTTTCTCTAAATAATTAGAAGACTATAATGTGATCCAGCTGTCCATACACCCTTGCGTGACTACATATTATGACACTTCTCTGACTGTTCTCCTATTCTTCATAACCAATCCTGTCTTAGGAGTTTTAAAAGTGAAATTTGGTCATATTACTGTATAAATTAAATGTTTATGTAACACGGTAATTTCCTGCCATTTAAGTGCTTAAAATGAACAATGCTTAAATATGCAATTATTTTGTTTTTCCTCTTGTTTTGACTCTTTGCAATTATACATTATTAAGTTTATTGCTATAATAATTACTTTTAATGATAAATAATATGTCCTGTTATATTAGTTGTTCTAATATAATAGCTATTACTGTACATTATTACAGTATATCATTCTTGACCAAGTTATTTACTCCTGTTCCAGTTATGGGAACTCAAGGACTGCTGTGTTTCTGTCACAGTGATCTGTCTCCATTCTCTGTTTGTGATTTTTTAGGTTGATTGGTAGTTTATGCTTCAGTGTAATCTTGTTTTATTATATCATTTATTTTCCATTTTAATAAACATTTAATTTACTTGTTTTTGTAATGTAACTTTAAATAAACATGAAGGAAGAGTGTAAAAAATAGTTCACACAAGTTTAATTATTATCTATGGTTTTATATGGTTACTGTTGACCTGTTTTTTCATTGTTGTAATGCCATTCTACTCAAGAATAATAAATAATAATTCTCAATACATTTAAGATGTATTTCTATCCACTTCTTTAAACTTTACAAAATTCTTCTCAAATAAATGTCGACATGCAGATTTTAGCCCACTCACCAAGATACATGCCATCCATATGAGAACATTTCTTCTTAGTTATGTTGAAGTCAACATAGAACAGAACCACCGGGTGTCCGAAACTCTCTCCGGGGCTGGGGTCCAAAACAACAACTGCGTCATGCGCACTCGCTCCGGGGTAGAACTCTTCATTTGTCCTGCTCTCATCATCCACACTCGAGTCCACAGAGTAACCGCTCTGTTTTGACGGTACAGTCCCGGTGGAATATGAATCAGGTAGTATTGCAAGCACTTTTCCGGAGGTGGATTCAGAGACGTACACCACCACGCCGCTCAGGTGGAGGTGAGCCAGTTTCTTGCACTCGCTCTCCGGTAAGGAGACCCTCCGGCACAGATTGAGCTTCAGGTACTGAAATCCAGTTCTGACCCATCGGTCCAGACGAGACAAACTTATCTGAGTCCCGCAACACTCTCCAATGAGTAAAGCAAAGATGAACAGAGAAACGAACTGGAACTTCATGCTTTGGCTTGAAATATATATTTGGCTGTCCTGTCTTGGTTTTGTTAATAAAGTTACTTTTTAAAAATGCTTAATTCCGATAATGAACGATTGAGCTTTGAACGGGACACAGACTGGATGTGTCTTGTGAAGTTTGGAGAGATGCGTCTGCCTTCGTTAAAGTTGCTAAGAGCAGCATCCAGATGAAGAGAAATGTGCGACAGAAACTCCATCCCACAGGCTCTGACATGCTCTTAAACAGAGGAAAGAGAGAGAGAGAAAGAGAGAGAGAGAGAGAGAGGATGGGGTTGCCTTATGTAAATCCCGTAATCGGCTGATTGTTCACGACTCTTCCAAATATTTTTTTTTAAACCTAATATATTCATAGTCCTTTATGCATTTATATTGTCCTACGGGTTACTTTCCACGAAAATAATGAAAATAAGAAACTGTTTTCACTTGCCAGTATTGTTGAAGTAACTTTTGTGAGTGTGTCCGTATTGCTGAATTGTATTGTGGACAACGTCTGGTTGTGGTCGAATTGACCCCCAGCACAAACAATGTTACTGTACTATATACACATCTTTAGAAAGAACTAACAATGGCCCATTTATATAATTTTAATAATGTCAGATAATGTTTATTGTTAATATTATTATTGTGTTTGAAACGTTAGGTAAAATGTTAATTCCAGCATCCATATTTGGTTTTTCAGCAACTGGTCTGAGTTAAAGAACACGCAGTTTATCGTTGTCAGTATTTCATGCGCTATAAGAAATAATATTCTGGGTAACCTAATTGTTTTCCTAACACACACATATAGCGATTAGAAAAGTATATACTTTGAAACACACATACAGACACGATTTCCTACCTAGTCAGTCTTAGTCAGTTTATTTTGTTTTACCTTAAAATGTAGCACGTTAGACTCACGTAGTGATTTTCTCTTTTTACCGGACTGTTGCACCGTTTGAACAGAGGGGGGCGCTGTTTTCTTAGTAATAATGCTCTTGAATGCATTAATATTCTGTAGGCCTGTTTATAGTCGATGTAAAGTAGCTTTGCTCAACTATTTGACGTTAACCAAACATACTTCTCAGACAAGTAAGTCTTATATTTTGATTAGCAGTAACCCAGTGTTACTAGTCATTTTATAATGACACAAATACAACATCATGTATTTACAGTATAAAATATCAATATATTGCTGTATAAATATAAAGTAGCCTGTAGATATTAAGGGACTAATTAAACACCCAGAAAAATAAAGATATATTCAACCTTATTGGACAAATATTTCATCCTACTTTGTCACAATTTCCAAATAGCATAAGGTAACAAAAGCTAACAGAATCAGGTTTCAATAGTTAAATTCGTATTTGTATTTGTAAGATAACTGCTCTTTTAATTTTAATTTGTACATATATATTATTTTGGGCATTGACACCAGTTTCCTGATCTCAGGATTAAATGCTTTAATTTATTTTCTCATTTATTGATATTACTCTGGTTATGAATAGTTAAAACTAGTAGCCTGTTTTCCATGCTGACGTAACCACAACTTAAGTTATGCAAATGTAACACTATCCAGTATTATGTCAGTCAGGGACTAATTGAAGAACAGATCTGATCAAACTGTCTCTCACCAGAGAATTTAACCCACACTGTACAGCACAGCATTGTGTTTTCATGAGGGTTTCTCTGATTCAGACTTTAATGTGAGGCCATCAGGACCAATAAGTTTAGCAGAGCAGGTATTTTCTAGCAACCTTGTTTGCATTGTTCATCAGGTATGGAAAGGCACAGCATTATGGTGACCAGCTGAGAGTTTGAATTGCAGGTGCTTTGTCACAATGCATATTTAATTTTAAGCGCATGTGAGATGGTGATACTGGGTTACTGCATTCTGTAAAAGAGTTTTCAATAACTTGAAGGGATATAGGATTAGCTTAGTCAGAGAGCTCAGAGGCTTAATGGCTGTTCTTCATTTAACTGGTGAATTCATTTAGTTTACTACATACTGTAAAAACCAAAAAGGATGTGAATTTGTACAAGGTAAGTGAAACAGCTTAACTGGGTCAGATCCACTTATTTGTTTTCTCTTTAAAGTGTGTTTGTTTCTCATTACAGGTTCCCAAGTGGCATTTATTTGTTTGTAACACTTTACAGCAAGGCCTTATTCAGTACCTTTTTGTTTGTTTATTTATTTTAACTGTTTATTGTTTATTTATTTATTTCATTTGTTTAGTTGATCTGTAGTTCATTTAGTCATTTTGAGTTAAAGGAAAATGGATGTGTACCCTATGTAGTAAATGCATTGACATATGCTTCACAAAATGTATTCAGGGTTTTCGTTTAACTTATAGTGTCTAGAGGATATAAAGCGATTAAACTTGTTGTAGTTGAGACAGATTGTATGTCACCCGTGCGCGTCACGCAGTCAGGCAGCAGCGCAGACAGCACGAGGCGAGAAACACAAGGCGGGTTTCTCGAGCGACTCACTCTGAGGCAACAGCAGAAATCACCCTGTCATCCCTAACCGGTAAGACGCCTTTTATCTGTTATTTAACTAAACGTACAGCTTTATATTGTACTACGTGTTACAAATAAACACACTGTGCCTGTTCCTTACAAAACGACGCTGGTTGTGTTGTATGTCATGAAAACGTGTTATTAACAGACCAAAAGCGAGCGTTGTGTGTTAAGCTAACAGGCTAATGGTTGGCTTGGCCGCGGCAGTATTTCAAGATCAAGTGGGCTGCCTTTGTAGACAGCATGTAATACTCGTATGTTGGCCAGAAGTCAATCTAGATAGGCAGCTCGATAGGTTTTAAGGCATAGTGTGTGTGTGTGTATGCCGTTCACACAATAAACCGCTGTTCATGTGTGTAAGTATGCTCTCAGCTCAATGCCAGCCATCTACGAAGTCAAAAGTATTGACCAGATATTATGACATTAACGTGTTTTATTAACTGATGAGGGAATGTGTTGGTATTAGGTAGTTTAATGACATTTATATTGAATAGATACATATTTCTGTTATGTCGGGGGAAAAGCTTTTGAACTCTATGTCTGTGTATAGACCTTTTTCTTGATAGAAGGCATTGTTGCCTATTAATAATTCCCCTTATATTTCGTTATGGGGCTAAACGACACTAGAGTTTCAAATACTGTTTACATTTTCAGTGTCACACATTTACTGTTTATGGATAACTGGGAATATAGAGGCAATTTTGAAAATGCATACATCATCACAAACGCAGAAAGTGGTCATCTCACCAATGGTCACGTAGCAATTGCACTTGTGTTTTGGTGTCTACACTGCAGTATTCCCATATTGTGGTTGCCCGGGTTGGAAAAGCTATTAAAATAAACATGCTTTTAAAAAGCCATGGAAATGTCTTTAGACTCTTGTGCAGACTCAGGGCCACTCTATTTCTGTGTTTTCTTTGCATATTGATTTTCCCAGTCATATATGTAAAATGAGTTCTAAAAATCCCTATTCAGCTAATGTAAATGACATTTATATATTCAGCAGTCAAAAAATGTGGGAATCCTGCCTTTACCCTAAGCATGTACATGTTACAAAAAGTAGAGTTAAAATCAACACAAACTCTTTATTAATTACTGCTGTTGTTTTTCTCTGTCTTACAGCTATAGTTCCTCAGCCCTCCAATTCCTCACTTATGTGTTTGCCTGAGCCCATGCCAGGGGGGTGTGAGATGGCAATTAATGGCCTCCAGTGGAGTTGAAGACTTGGGAAATGGGGCACCAAGGCCAGCCTTCATTGTTCAAGCCAAGTCTGTTGTAGTCCATTCACCCAATGTACGAGGATCCGCCAACACTGAAAGAAAGAGACTGCATGGAGACAAGCTGTCTCACCCTAATGTGAGAGTGTATGATCGACCCTATCGTGTCTCAGGGATTCCCTCACAACGTGCCTATCCACATGTGCCTAAGACCTTGAGCGCCTCTATCGTGAGAGTCAGCCACATACAGAGCACAAGTGCTAATTCTTTGAATGGTGCTAGTAGTGATATAAGTAAGCACAGTCTGTTATCTAAGAGCTTGCCACATATTAACTCTGCTACCCCTGCATGCCATAACCACTGTCAGCAGGAACCAACTACCTACAGCTGTCAGCCCCACTGGAAACTTGATTCATTAGGGTTAAAATCAGGACTGTTAGGGAAAAGGGCTTTTTCGCCTCAGCGGTCTGTTTGCCCTGCCTATCCCTCCCCACTGAAGTCGATCTCTCAGAGGTCCTCTGTAGTGATTGACAAAAACATGCCCACTAATCAGTCTTTCACAAGCAGCAAGCTTAGAGAGAATAGCAACGGAGTCGTGCGTCCCCCCAATGCCAAAATGCCCCTGTTCTCCAAACAAGAAACTGGTGACTTGCACTGTACTGCCTCTATCATATCTGGCTCCAATGGAACTTATCTAAGAGGCCTCAAAGCTGTTGCAACGAAACCCATCCAACCGACTGTGCCTTTGAAAGGTATCTGCACAGATGTACTCCTAAATCAATGCAAGGCGGCCAGTGATTTGAGGCAGGTTGAAAAGATAGTAGAGGAATCCACCAGAGGAAATGAGCTTTTGTTGAGAAAATCTGTGGGACATTGTACTGGTGAAGCTCCTCAGAAAGTGTCAAAGGTCAGTTCTGAGGGAGAGTTCACAGTCACCTGGCAAAAACTCTCCAGAAACAACGTTCATGGAGGACTCAATGGTTTACGCAAGCAACCAGAAGACCACATGAAACCTATCTGCAGATTAGGTGTGGATGTAACCACAGATTGTACTGTGCCCATCTGCCTGAATGATGAAGATAAGGAATCATGTTTTGCACCCATGGAAACCAACAGCACCCTTAGTTTTGGTCAGATGGATAACTACCACTCGACTGTTAGCTCTGATGGTAAAACGCAGGGAAGTGATTGTGAGACTCAAGAGGTGTCTGACCACAATATGGCTTCTCCTCAGTCACCATCTGTTTACACAGTGACAAACCAGATATCTGCCATTCACCTCACAAGGGAAGAATGCTGTCAGAATTCTCAGGTAGATCTAAGTATTTGTCCCAGACAGCTTGAAGAGAAAGAGCAGGACCCTGAGATTGAAAGGTATGTGCATTTGCATTCTTTTGAGTAACATTTTAGAGAATCAAATTAGTTAGTGAAAGCAGATTTGCCACTCTGGAACATTCCCAACATTGCCAGTGCAGCATCATCTTTGTTGTAAACTGCTTTTTGTTCTTGAAACTTGTATTTAATCACTGAAACTCTGCCGAACAGAATAAGTAATTTGCATTTTGGGCATCACTACTTACTAAGTGCTAACTTTTGTGCCCCTCATATCAAAAGACACTTTTTCATTTAACTTTCAGACCGGACATGTTATTAAATGGTGAGGAGGAGGAGCTCCCAGATAAGATGGAAAATGACTTCAGTGATGATGGTAACAACTGTTTGATAACAGAACAACCTTTTGTCTTTGTCTGGATGTTTTGGTAAATCCAGTGTTATCTAATTTTCTCCTCAGATGATTCAGATTCTGATGTTTCTTCAACAACCTCTACGCCAGCTTCAAAGTAATTAGTCCTTTTTACCTTTCAAACATTCCAGAACTCAATATTATAAATGATGTTCTGTCTCTTGTCCAAATGAAGTCTCTGTCTCTTGGAGGGACAAGTTAAATTAATGGCGTCTTTACAGCAGCAATCCATAATTTCTGTCTCTGTCGCCATCTCTGTTTAAAACACAAAATTGCAGGTTACAGACACTTTATATTAAAATCAAATTAAGCCACACTGATTTAACCCACAAAATCAGACCCACCTCATAAGTCATTGTTGTGAGCTTACCATCAGTGTAGAGTAAGAAAATCCTTTGAACACTGATCTGTTATGTACTTGCTCAGTAACTGATTTTTGTTCATTTTTAACCAAACACAAAATTGCAGCTTCAGCTATATCCAAATGTTTCAAATACATTACCTCCACCCACACGGATAAAGATTTAGTTTAGCTATGTTTAAATCTTTTTGCTGATCAGAGATGTCTTTTTGTTGACTAATCCTGGCTTTGTCTCATTTGCTGACCCATTCTGTTAAGGTTTACTCTTGGTGGGAGCAAAAGTAAAGCTGACTTTTTCAGCTAGATTACAGTAGAAGAGTTTTTTTTTTTAACTTCACCTGGCATTACTACAGTGATGACCAGCACACAGAGGAGTATCTGACTTTTGAGAAAAGCTTTAAAACCAGAGGCCAGTAGAAAGGTCCCACAGTTGTGCTTTAGTGTTTTAGAAATGGATTTGCCTCCATTATCTGAAAAATAGTCTGTGGTAAATTGTCAGGTTTACGAACCACTCTGCTGAGATGAAGTCCAGATAATTGGTTTGTTTGAGGCAAAAAACAGAACTTAACACAACAATGTTAAGTGTCCCCTTAAATTTGCCATTTGGTTTGTATATTTACTATTGTGAAACAAGAACATGCCACCTTCTTTGCTCTACATGACGTGTGTGTGTGTGTCTATGCTGAGCTTTAAAATATTTTTGGTATTTCCTAGTGTTGAAGAACCCATGAGTCCTGATGTGGAAGGGGATCTGGTGGAGAAACCCGCTCTTGTGCCCAGTCTCTTCCCTAACATGCCCCCTACGTTGTATTTCAGCACTGCCAATGAGAAAGGTTTGCACACTTACACATTAAGCTACAATTGCTAGTGCGTCTTCATTACATTTAAATGTGATTGCTTGGCATCATCACTGTTAAACCTTTGGGTTTAAGAGTATGTATGTTCTGACTTTTACAGTGGAGCTGTTGCCCCCTGAACAGGTGAAGCAACTCAAATGGAAGATAACTACAGTCACCCCCAATGTAGTGAAAAACACCATCTTCAGATCACACTTTAAGGGTACCAAAAGTAAGTCAACACTATATGTTTACACTGTTTGTTTATTATAATATTTTAGTATCGTAAACATTGGGACCATCAGAATAATTTGAGTTTCAGGGGTAGGAAACAATGTAATACCTTTGTGAATGTATAAAGTTAGTTTTTTTTTTTTTGGTACAGCAAAATACTAAACTTTGGAGACTACATAACAATTTAAATAATTATAATATTTGTGTTTAGTTTACTGTTACAGGGCAACCCTAATGAAAACAGTTTGTACGTAACTTTAATATGGGACCTTTTTTTATTCTAGAGAGTCATGAATGGCTGGGCTGCTGGGGTCACCACATGAAGTCACCAGGGTTCAAGGCCATTAAAGAGTACCAGAAGGTAAACACAGGCATCTGTAATATCAGTTATAAGTAGTGAGTATTTTTACCAGCTTGTAGTTGTTTTCTCATCTTTTATGACCTGGAAGATCATCTGTCAAATAAATGGTATTATTGTGATGCCTTTCATAATTGCTTAATACTTCCTGTCAGCTAAGTATTAACAAGTATGCGTTTCTGTTTGGCAGCTGAACCACTTTCCAGCCTCCTTTCAAATTGGACGGAAGGACCGGCTGTGGAGGAACCTGTCCAAGATGCAGGCACGCTTTGGCAGGCAGGAGTTTGGCTTCCTCCCACGCTCCTTCATTCTTCCACAGGATATCAAGCTACTGAGGAAAGCTTGGGAGGATGGAAGCAAGCAGAAATGGATCGTCAAACCGGTATCATCAGGATAACTATATAGTGTGTCATTGTGAAATTACTCTATTATAAATTCTTTGGTGCTTATGAGACTCCATTTGTCATGTTTTTAGCCAGCATCAGCTCGTGGAAATGGCATCCAGGTCATTCACAAATGGAGCCAAATGCCACGCAAGAGGCCACTTCTCGTGCAGAAGTATGTCAATCATAGATTTTTGTAAGAGTGATTTTGAGAATGCAAACTTCTTACCTTACAGCTAAACTCAAGCAGACTTCCCCAACTTGTTCTGTGAAACATTCTACATTTAAATCATTCAAAAGGGCTATTCTAGGTTTAAAATATTTTGAAAAACAACTATTAAAATATACCTCAGGAACACCTGCTATGAGTGTTTCTCACTACTCATGAGTTTAGTTTCTCTGAATGCATTTCCTGTTGTGAAATGAGTTATTTGTTATTTTCAGGTATATTCACAAGCCCTACCTTATCAGTGGGAGTAAGTTTGACCTGCGGATCTATGTGTATGTTACCTGTTACGACCCGCTCCGTATTTACATCTTTAATGATGGACTTGTCCGTTTTGCAAGCTGCAAGTAAGTAAATATATCTGAACTGAAACTGACAGCGGTTTCACAGTGTATGGCACATAATATGAATTGTTTTTTAAGGGGAGGCAACAGGATGAGGTGAAAGATGAAACTTGTTTAGATTTAATAAAAGATGTGTTTTCTGTCCTTCATTTAAAACAGATACTCCCCTTCTATGAAAACCCTCAACAACAAGTTTATGCATCTTACAAACTACAGTGTTAATAAGAAGAACTCTGAGTATCAGAGTAACAGCGACGATAAGGCCTGTCAAGGTCATAAATGGTAAGACTATAAAGGTATTACTCAGTATTTCAGGGCAAGTCTGGTCTGTACTGCCTAGATATGTCTTGTGCTGATAATCATCAGGCAGTTTGTCCTTCTCGTGGCCCTATGATAACCACTATAAATGAAATGGACTGACCTCAGCATAGTAATAAATGAGTGTCAGAGGGTCAGAACATCAGACCTTGTTTGATTGATGTATATTTAATGCAGGGCTTTGAAGGCACTCTGGCAGTTCCTGGGTTCTCAAGGAGTCAACACCACTCTGATCTGGGAGAAGATCAAAGATATGGTCATCAAAACCATCATTGCGTGAGTGTCCTGCAGCTATTGGTGTTTGTATGTGTGCACGTGTGTATTATTGTCTGTTCTCATGGCAGGTCAGAGCCATATGTGAACTCACGGTTGAAGCTCCACGTACGTTCTTCCTATTGCTGCCATGAGCTGTTTGGCTTTGACATAATGCTGGATGAGAATCTGAAGCCGTGGGTGCTGGAGGTGAACATCTCACCCAGGTGCTGCTTAAAGACACTGTTTCAGAGTTCAGCTGTAGCTGTAAAGGACAAACCATAGCAGTTTGTAAAGGCATTTTTTCAGACTGTAGGTTTTAAACCTATAGAGCTTCTTAGAGTTAAAACCAAAGTTAAACTACAGTCAAACTGCAATAAAATGATACAATATAATATAAAAATGAGGTTCTCAGTTTTTATGTACCAAATGATCTCTCTATCGGTTTCTCTCTCTCGCTCACTCTCTCTCTGCAGTCTGCATTCTAACTCAGCACTGGATGTCAGCATTAAGGGTCAAATGGTGCGGGATCTGCTGAATCTTGCTGGCTTTGTGTTACCCTCTACAGAAGACATTTCTCCATCCAGTGCCAGCAGCTCCACCAGCAGGTCAGTGCTGGTATAACATTGTACTATTGCAGCAAAATTATTCAGGTTTCCATGTACAATTTTCCTGGGTTGATATAGGTTTTCAATATTATAGGACTTTGTATATGTACATAATGATTTTACTAGCTTGCTAATTAAGTTTAATACTCTTTGTTCAGTTTGTGTGGAGTAGCACAAGAGAGCTGGAAGTCTGACATTTCCATAGATGAGAAAGTAAAGCGAGCGTTTTATCTGAGTCAACGTTTTATGGACCAGGTACCTCAGTCACACAGAAACCAATGTACAAATATCAGAAGTCTTCTAACTTGCTAGTTACTGATGACTGCATGGCCTTAGATTCTTACACATGCTAATAAAGTGTGTGTGTGTTTTGTGTGTGTGTGTAGGACTTCTGTGCCACAATTCTGGATGCCCTGACAGCTGATGATGTGCGTGTCCTGGCAGAGAGCGAGGATGAGTTGAGTCGTAAAGGGGAGTTCGAGCGAGTATTCCCCTGTCAGACATCCGCCCACTACCTCCGTTTCTTTGAGCAACCGCGCTACCTCAACATTCTCCTCAACCAATGGGAACAAAAGTACTGGCTCAACAGGAGCACAGGTGCGTGTTTAATGTTATTTGTCTGAATGTTGTGGGGACTGTTTGCTGATGTGTTCTTTATTTATGTCTCTGTTTGTGTTTAGGTATCAATCTACTGAGGGATTTGTGTGAGAAAAGGGTGCATCTGGGTAACCTTGCAGACTCTGTTCATCATGTAAGTACAGAGGAGAGCATAAGTCCATCACTGTAAATGTACAACACCTGCTGTATTGTTAGAGGTTTGCGTCGCTCAATACTAGCTGAGAAATGTATTTAACAAAAAAACTGCATTCAGTTTTAGATATGTTGTGTAAATAAAAATGCTTTAACTCAGTTAATATTTTTATGAAAGATCATGGTTTTTATTTTGTTCGAAATTTATTTTATATTGTCTTAAGTTTAATTTCATGTTTGTATTGCATTAATAAGTTAATGTTATAAACATTTCCTTCTGTCTGTCTTTGATTATAGTGGTCCTCTAAGTCATACCATGGACACAGATCTTCACTGACAAGATCTGGGTATGTAGACACTTCACCATCATCTCATCATCTTGATGTCTCTTATGCATCTGATCTGACTCTCATTTCTCTCTCAGTGCAATGATACGCCAGAGGTCCGATACTGAAGATGATGACTTGTCTGATCGTGAGGTTCAGTCAGTCACTACGAGTCTTCCAGACATGAGCTTGCTAAGTACCGTTAGCCTAAGCCCTAGCCCCACCTCCAGTATGGACAGCGACAGCTCACCTCCACACGAGGACCTTTGAGGCTGACAGTTAAACACTGGACATTCAGAGCTTCCAATTAATGCACAAAGCATATAGCATATATATGCATACACACATGTAGGTCATATTTCAGCTAAAGCATCTAGCTCAGTTGTCAGGGTTGAATATTCATCTGCTTCACAGAAGGTAAAAGCAGATCAAGATAACTAGCCAAGTAGAGTCTTAAAGACTGAATTCATTTAAATGAGTGTTTTGCTGCTGGACCAGACCTAGCAGTGGGTGGAAAGAGCACTTCCTGTTTGGGTTTTAATTGCATATATTTCTATTTGAGACTTCAGCTTTGTTTATCAGGTCTGTGTGCACCTATGAATTGGTACAGACATCTGTTCGACTGGTTATTTTTAAACGTGTGAAAGGAAAATGTAAAATTTGAAAAAAGATGCCATTGTAAAAAAATAAAATTTGTTGTCATAAGTATTTTAATGTCTTCAAGACATTTGCATGCCTTGTTGATATATATATATATATAAAAAAAGCCTCAGGTTAAGGTTTTTAAATTAAAAGTAATACTTGAAATGAGTCTTGTTTTGTTTTTGGCCTCTACTATCCCAACTATTTCCCTGTTTAATTGTGCATTTAGTCACTTTTGAGAACACTTTCTTTTGTCATATGTAAAAATGTAGTGCTGGAAATTACATAATATTCAAACCTTAAACCTCATACTATGAGAACTTGTGCAGTAGTATAAGGGATAAGGCCCAACCCCTAAGGGTGCAGGTTTGAGTTTGGACTGTTATGTCCTGATCCCATCACCCTCTCTGTATTTCCGCTTCAGTGTATCAACTTTACATTTATAATCCTCAAACCCACATGAAGTCAAAATGAAGTCATCTGATGGCTGTAGGTAGCTATGAAGAAAACTAGCTTTCACCATGTGCCACAGTAATTACTCTGTCCACATGAGTATCCAGTGACGGCAAGCCTGCCCGGCAGCCGGATCCTGACTTGCCAGGGGAAATGGTGATGTTAAGATGTATAAAGGCACATAATCACAGGAAGCAAAAATAGTCCCATCTGTGATTAAGTATGATATCAACAGTATGTTGTATGTTTCTGTGCTTTGTTTTTCTGTTAGTCAGTTTCAGAATCCTGATATAGCTTAAGATCAAGCCTAAAATGCATCTATTGTGTCCATTGACTTCCTGGTTCTGCTATGCCATCGTCATGCCAAGTGGGAGCAGCTCCAGTTTGCTTTGAATAACATGAGCCCTGGAGCCTTTCCTCTGTGTTTGTGTGGCATGTTATGAGTGTTGTGTGTACACAGCCCTCACTGCCACAACATCTGTGATTCTCCTCCCACCTTGCACGGCCCTCCCTCTGCATGCCAGCACCGGCTCTTTCTCCTGATTTAGATTGTGCTCTGCAGGCAGGGACTGGAGAGCAGCTGAAGTATGCTCTGCTCAGGCCAGCTTCAGCCCTGAAACCCCCTTTGTCTCACCAAGCACCAGGACCCAGGCATGGACACTCTGGAAGAGGTAAGACCGGTTGAGATCTGTCACCTGTTTGAGCACTTGTGTGTAGTTTCCTGATAACACTGTGAATTGTATTGTATGAATGGCTGTTTTGTCACAATTAACTGTATGGATTTGGACATCTTGCAAAAAACTTTATTAGTATAAAGATTTGTACAATTAATCCACAAGCCCCTCAGGTCTGTTTCTGTACCCAAGTTTTGATACTCCACCTTCAGTGAATGAGTTTGATAGTTCAACAGGTAATATATGAGGAAACTAGTATTTCTGGTTGCTTTGCACATTGTGTTTATGTTTGAGGTTATTTTTGGAGCAGTGCACAGGAGAAAAGGCCTCTAAGATCAAGTTCAAAGTGATCAGTTAGAAATACTTGGAACATGTACATTTAAAACAGATTGTTGCATTATTGCTAATAATAATTAACTAGATCTCCTGAAGGGAATACCAGTGCTTGTGCAACAGTAAAGTAATAGCACTAAACTTAACGATAATGTTATGCATTGTTGTAGTTAGCTAGTTTAAGTTTTAAAGTTTAGTTCTTTGTAAATGAGTAAGCAAGCCTCTAAGTGCTGTTGTGATCTTGTTTCCTGTCTGCTCCGCTGTCTGTGAGGCTCAACATACAATGCTTCTTTGTAATAACAGGGTTAAAAAAGAAAAGAAAGACACGCAACCAATCACAATTCATTATGCAGATGAAACATAATGAGGTCATCATTTTCAGTTATGTTAAATTTTGAATATTCAAGGTCAATGGGAGATTTTCAAACTTTTTAGACTTTAAATACTTACAAAGTTTGTGTTCTAACTGTTTTAGTCTGATTTAGTTGCAAAAATGAATATTAAGGTAATATCAAAAGCCCCTAAGCTAAAGATTCTGTTAGTAATACCTCTACAATGCTGTAATAAGCAGGATTTTCTGAAGGGATGGTTGTGGCAGTTCTTGTGTCAGAATACAACAATAAAACTTCATAGCATACATCTGCACAGAAGTGCTGTTATTAAACAAAGATAAGCCAATCAAACTAGCTTGAGATAAAACAACACGATATAGAAAATATAATGCTATATTTGTCTGTATTAATGCTTTTGATCACTACATGTGCATTTTCCCCATTGTAGTAACAGATCATTCATTCTCTACTCTAGAGTCTGTTTATGGAGGATGATGGACTAACCATGAAGAGGACAGGTATCTCTTAAAAACCTCTAAGATGACTGTGATTGAGAAGATTTCTTAATGCAAACATCTGGTTCTCACACACTCTGCTGCCATAATCTCTCAAATTCGTCTTTTTTCTTTACAATGACGTATAAAAGTCATAGATTAAGAAAGCAAGTAACATTGATCCGTTTCATAGGTAAATTTACACATGTGGTTGTACTACTAGTATTACTGGTTGGATACACCTGATTAAATTAGTTTCTCAAACCTGAAGCCTGAAAATGCTATACTAATATTTCAGAGTACTTTGTTCAAGCACCTTTTGATCTTTTAAATGTTTGGTTATCTCCACTTCATAGATTGTGAAAATGACTGAGCATGTCATAAGGTGGTTGAACTTCAAGTCCCCATGAAATCAAAACTGTTTTTAAAAGTTTCAAATTCAAAAGTTTTTGTTGCTTTTAGTATGAATATGTTAGCTTCAAGGATATTTATAAACTGGTGTACTCCAAAATGTTATCATTCATATGACACAGGAATTTAAAATGTAAAGTCTCTCACTGCCGCCGATATGTTTTTCATTTTTACAACATTCTGCCCTTTGTCATCATTTTGTTTTGACCAATTAAATGTTCTCTACAATCTGAAGTGTCATTGGTTCTGTCCGCTCACCACTCAATAATGTCTTGGCATCAATGCATCAAACTAAGCAGTACATTTCAAAGCGCCTCAGTGAGCCTTTAAACATAGTTATGGCTTGTAAATAACACCCAAAGTATTTGAAATTTCCATTAAAATACATGAAACATTAAAGAGGTGCGTCCAAACCTTTGTGTGGTGGTGTGATGACTTCATGAATATGAGTGGTGCTGTACTGCTGACTGACCCACCTGCAGCAGGGGTCTCTCTCTCTCTGTCCCTCTGAAGGGCCTCTCCAGGATCCTGACTCTGATGTGTATGCCAAGTTTTTCATGAGTCACTGCTGCTACGATGCCATTCCAACAAGCTCCAAACTGGTCATTTTCGACACAACGCTGCAGGTCAATCACAAACCAGAAGTTGTTGCTATAGCCTATTTAATTTCTTATAGATTGTTATTAAAAAGCGTATACAGAAATATTTAAAGTACAAGTATTGAAATATGTCAGTGTTTTGTACAGGTGAAGAAAGCGTTTTTTGCCCTGGTTGCAAATGGTGTCAGAGCTGCACCTCTGTGGGACAAGAAGCTGCAGTGTTTTGTAGGTAAGCAAACCTGAGAGTTTCGCTGAGCCCTAGAGAGTGAGGTTGCTCAACTATGAGCCTGCATCAGATTACTGAAATCCTATAATGTCACTACAATATCCTAACCCATAAACCTACGTTAGGAAAACCCATTTATCATTCACATATGCTTAACTACTTTAACAGAACATCTCGTACACAATGCCATAAAACTGTCTGGAAGACATCAGAAGTTTTCTCCCAATTGGATTTTCTAGAACACATTTTTTAAACGATTGCTCTTGAGCTTCACAGCTGCTCTTGAATAAAGTGCAAATTCAGCAGGCATATGTAGATGTGTGCAGAGTCATAGCTCTGACTGATCCCGAGCCATCCCCTCACTGCTGCCAGGTTCTAACTTTAGCGTGGCCTCTGGGCCATGGTGACTCCTGGGAACATGGCATGGTGCTGCTGTAATCCTCTGCACTATTTTTACGAGTAATTATAGCCAAGCTTATGAGAAAACATATCCTCCTACTGAAAGGAAAGGTGCCAGCGTTAGTCTGTTGATATTTCAGTCCCAATTAGGTTAAGCTCTTTAAATACAGAACTCTCTGGTGAGTTTCTATCAGCTTGTATGTATTAGTGATGGACTGAATGTGAAGCTGAACTCTTGTTTTTTGTTCTCTGTGTGCTATTTGTGTCGTTTCAGGGATGCTCACCATTACAGACTTTATCAACATTCTCCATCGTTACTACAAATCTCCTATGGTAAACACCATCAAGCCTTTTAAAATCACAAAAAAACTTTAAAACATTTCTACTGGCATACAAGTATGCCCACCAATGTTGACAACATTTGTCTCTATAGCAGGGCATGTTGGCACTGTGAGAAACTGTCATTAAATTACTAACTAAATATAAAACACAAATATAATATTCATGAAATTGCACAAATATAAAAAATATTAAACCATAACCTAATACATACAGCAGTAGACCCCCAGCATGAAAACACAATGCAGTGCAACATTTAAACACATACAGTGGTATGCATAAGTTTGGGCACCCCTGTAAATTTTCATGATTTTCCTTTATAAATCATTGGTTGTCTGGATAAGAAATTTCAGTTAAATATATCATATAGGAGACAAACACAGAGATATTTGAGAAGTGAAATAAAGTTTATATAATTTATGGAAAATGTACAAGAATTATTTAAATAAAATTAGGCATGTGCATAAATTTGCCCCACAAAAGAAAAATTAATTCAATATTTTGTGCATCCTCCTTTTGCAGAAATAACAGCCTTTAAACGTTTTCTGTAGCTTCCAATTAGAGTCTGGATTCTGGCAGAAGGTATTTTGGACCATTCTTCTTTACAAAACATGTCCAGTTCAGTAAGGTTTGATGGTTTCCGAGCATGGACGGCACGCTTTAAATCACACCACAAATTTTCAATAATATTTAGGTCTGGGGACTGAGATGGCCATTCCAGAACATTGT